>ML098608.1:32366-53506 GCA_003697995.1 Taxidea taxus jeffersonii
ATCAGCCCAAGCGAGCCCTGAAGACATGACATGAAGAAATGGCCCAAATGTCCATGGTCCACACTTCTGCTACACTGCCCCTCTCTCTCTCTCTCTCTCTCTCTCTCTCTCACAGCCTGCACCTATGGCTTCATGTGGAGTTCCCTGTGATCAGTTGACAGAGGAAGAGAAAATTCAGGTATACAGGTGTGCTTACAGGTATACAGGTGTGCATGATATGCAGGCACCACTGGAAAGTGGACGGTTACAGCACGGTAGCCCCTCCCAGAGACATCCCAGAAGGACACTAATAAGGGAAAGTCCTCTTAGTGGGCAGAAATTAGAGCAGAGTACCTCATTGTTCACTTGGCTTGGAAGGAGAAATGGCCATAGGTGTGATTATATATCAGTTCGTGGGTTTTGGCCAATGGTTTGGCTAAACAGTCAGGGACTTAGAAGGAACGGGGTTGGAAAAGTAGTGACTAGGAAATCTGGTAAAGACAGACATCTCAAAATGGGTAAAAACATGAAGGTATATGTGTCCCGTGTGAATGCTCACAAATGGATAGCTCAGCAGAGGTTGATTTTAATTATCAAGAGGCCAGAATGACCTGTTGTGCAGATACCAGTCGGCCTCTTTCCCTAGTCACTCCAGTCACCTCCCAAAGGGCTCCAAGGGCTTTTGGTTCTGCATTTCTACCCTAATACAACAGGCCTGAGTGCCCTTGAAATAAATGAAAAGGCCCACAGGTGATCACCGTCAATAAGCAGGAAAGGTCTGACATTTTACCAAACTTGCTAGCAAACAAGATAACCTGCCACAGTTTCATAGATTCTGGCAGAGGACATGAGACTCCTGGGTCAGAGACAAAGAACTCCCTTACAACACAGCAAACAACATGAGCTTTGTAATCACCTGGTTCTCCTTGCTCCCCAAGTCCCACAGGGGAAACACAGAGCAACCCAGATGGATGCTACACAGGCTGTGGGTTCTTGTCACAGCTAAGAAAACCTGAGCTTGGGAAAACCCATACTTTATAGTAGGCTCTAAACAAACCTGCCCAAACTTTGCACCAAAGAGTGACACTGTCTGTATTACACTGGATAAAAAAACAAAAGAGGCCCTCTGTTCAAGAAACATACACTGTATCTTCCAAGCCTGTTGTCTATACAAACATCTTTGAAAAGATGGTTAGATGAAAGGCTATCAATGCCTCAGTTCACAAGACACATAGAAATGCTAGAGACCCATGGAGAATTATCCTAACAACAAGAAATAAAGAGAAGGCTCTAAATGTTTCCACAAGGAAAGACCAAGTCTATTAAAACTTTTAACTACAAACCCTAGAAGCTAGAAGACAAGGAAACAATGCCAAAACCCTAAGGGAAATTATTTTCAACTTAAAATGCTATAGTTAGTCAAAATGTCAATTAAATAATAGAATAAAATATCCTTAGGCATGCAAAAATTTTTATAAATTTCTATGTACTTCTTACAGAAAAGTACCAGGAATCTGTGCAGCAATCGGAATGACTATAGAAGGGGAAGAATAGGAGACTAGTATATAAAAGATTCAACGCAGGTGATCAGAAGAGATAAATTCCAAAATGATAGTGAGAAGGGTGCCTGGGTGCCTCAGCTGGTTAAGTGTCTGCTCAAGTCATGATCCTAGGGTCCTGGGATAGAGTCTCATGTCAGGCTCCCTGCTGGGCAGGGAGTTTGTTCCTGACCTCTCCCTCTACCCATCCCCACTACTTGTACTCTTTCTCTCTTTCTTCCTCTCTCTCCCTCTCTCCCTCAAAAGAAGTAAATAAAAATCTTGAAATGATGGTGAGAGAAATCCCAAGATAACTGTGCAGCAGGTCATAAGGTCATCCACTATAGATGAAAAGAAGAGAGGACTCCGTGGGAGAGATCAGGTGGTAATAGGGTGGGAGGAGGGAGAATGGAAAGCTTTTAATTTAATTGACCATTTGGAAAATTGTATTGACAGGGGCTGACAGTTCTGCTTGAATTTGGAGGCTAAGTACTAATAGGTATGTTTTGAAAACAAAGCAAATGAAAAAATTTGAAGCAGTTAAATCCAGGAAAAGCAATGTGTTATGAAAACCATAACAGTGCAGGATCTGACTAGCAGAGAATAATATTAAATAGACAAAATAATTCAAATAAATGCCAGCTATTGAATAATTGTGCTGTAACTACATTGGGAAGATGCATAAAGAAGAATGGGGTGTGATACATAAAGGCTAAATTCTTGTCTACTAGAATTCAAGAAATGGTATATAGATTAACAACTGGAAGAAGTGGCAATGTCAGCATTTCATTTAAAAGTGTGGAAGTAATAGTAGCAATAGCTAAAAACATTGAGAGTGGTTTCTTCATCAGGGAGTGGGACCAGGAGTGTGCCTGAGTAAGGCTGGAAAAGTCTTCTGGGGAAGGGAATAATAGTAAGTAAATTTCTCATTGATTTCAAACTAATTTTCAGCTTTAATTTATTCATCTTTATTTCAAACTTCCCATTAAATTCCATGACTTTTATTTTTTTTTTAATATTATTTATTTATTTATTTGATAGATCACACAAGTAGGCAGAGAGGCAGGCAGAGAGGGGTGGGGAGAAGCAGGCTCCCTGCTGAGCAGAGAGCCCGATGCAGGACTCGATCCCAGAACGCTGGGATCATGACCTGAGCCGAAGGCAGCGGCTTAACCCACTGAGCCACCCAGGCATCCCAAAATTCCATGACTTTTAAAAGCATATGTTTATCTGGCTCAGATGAAGGGAGGGGAAGGAAAGATAGAAAGGAAAGGAAGCAAACTAAAAGATCTCAGAGCCTTAAACCAGTATCTTTCAAACTATGTCTTATGGAGCTCCAGGTGTAGATGGAGGTGTTTTAGGTCCACCATTCTCTCAGTCACCAAAGTACCTCTCTTCTCCTTTGTTTTACACTCTCGGTCTCATTCAGGTTCATCTTAAGATACTTCACCTGTTAGGGGTGCCTGGGTGGCTCAGTGGGTTAAAGCCTCTGCCTTCAGTTCAGGTCATGATCTCAGAGCCCTGGAGCCCCACATCAGGTTCTCCGCTCAGCAGGGAGCCTGCTTCCCTTCCCCTCTCTCTGCCTGCCTCTCTGCCTCCTTGTGATCTCTGTCAGTCAAATAAATAAAAAAAATCTTTAAAAAAAAAAAAGATACTTCACCTGTTAAAATATAACTAACATTGGGACGCCTGGGTGGCTCAGTTGGTTAAGCAGCTGCCTTCGGCTCAGGTCGCGTTCCTGGATCGAGTCCCACATCGGGCTCCTTGCTTGGCAGGGAGCCTGCTTCTCCCTCTGCCTCTGCCTGCCTCTCTGTCTGCCTGTGCTTGCTCACTCTCTCTCTCTAACAAATAAATAAAATCTTTAAAAATATATATATATAACTAACATAATGAATAAAATGGAAACCCAAAGTAATAATTTAACCTAACAAAATACGATAGTGAGATAAAATAAAAATATAATAAAATACACTCAGAAAGTACAACCTTAAAACAAATAATAAAAAACAGTAGTAAATTCCTAATCATAGGATACCATATATCCCAAATGGGCTAGTACAGGGATAATTTGCAGATAAATGGTGATTTTTGTTGTTCTTTTATTTTTTTACTTAAATTCAATTAGCCAAGACATAGTACATAATTAGCTTCAGATATAGGGTTTCGTAACTCATCAGTTGCATATAACACCCAGTGATCATCATATCACACACCCTTCTTAACGCCTGTCACCAGTTACCCGATCCCCCCACCCACCTCTCCTCTAGCAATTCTCAGTTTGTCTCCTGTAGTTAAAAGTTTCTCCTGTTGTTCCTTTAAATCAACCTGCCCTGGCATCACACAGAACAAGCTGTCCAGCAGACAAGTTGTAAGTCTTCTCAGAAAAGAAAACCTTCCCTTCCACCGTTGTCCTTCATTTATATCCACCAAATCTTACTGATGCATTTGTAAGTGAAGATCTTCTAACGGCAGGTGGCATAAGTTCAATTCAAATTAGCTTCAGGGGAACTAAAATGGAACAGATTGACTTGTGTAACTAAACAACTCAAGAGCAGATTTGTAGCGAGGCGGATCTAAGAGCTCAAATATCAGGTTTAGGCTAACAAGTCTTATTCTCTCTGTCCCTCAGGTCTGCTTCTTCTATACTCATTTTGTTCCAAGGCAAGTCCTCCACTCATGGCATGGAATTCCAAGCTTATGTTCACTAGTCTTTGTTACCTCCAAAAAGGAGCCACTCTTTTCTAAAAATTCTATAAAATGTACAGATTTGGTCCTGATTGAGCCAACTTAAGTTGTGTACACTTCTAGGAAAAAAAGCTCTCTAGATCCACATAAACCACTGCAAATGGAGACTAAAAATAGAGGACCAAGTAAATTCTGATTTATTACTAAGTACTTAATACCATTATAAATTGTATCAGGATTCTGGTTACCAATTACAACATGCAGGTTTTGCCCCCTACACCAAGCAATTCTCAAACAATTCAACTCAACTCTGATCCTATCTACCTGTTGATAGCAGTAGATCCCACAAGTTAAGGGCTCCATCCTCTAAGACTTCAGCACTTCAGATGCCAGTCGCAAGTCCAGGTTGTCTCCTGTGCTTCTGACCAACCTGCTATAGATTGGAGGTCAATGATCCTCCTCCTTGGGTTCAATGAATTCTCAAAAGCAGCTCACAGAAAACAAAGAAACATTTTTCTTACTAGATCCTCAGTTGATTGTAAAAAGACGGGACTCAGGAGCAACCAGATGGAAGAGATGCATAGGGCAAGGTATGTGGGAAGGGGCACAGAGCTTCCAGACCCTCTCCACGTGTGCCACTCTCCCCAAATCTCCACATGTACGCAACCTGGAAAATCTCTCCAAACCCCCTCCTCTGTGGTTTTTTACATAGACACAATTGGTTAAATCATTGGCAGTTGGTGATTGATACAACTTTCAATTCCTCTCTCTTCCCTAACAGTGGCAGCTGTTTCTTACTGAAATAGTTTCCATTCCTAATACCTCTTGCCAAGGGCAGGAATATGCTTCTTAATCTGTACCTTATACTTCAGATATTCCTTTAACACTGATGACCATTTCCTCCTAGAAATTTTTATACATATAAAAATTTTAGAGGTACCAACTAGAGGCTTTTTTTTTTTTTTAGAAATAATCTTTTCACTTAAATTTCATAACACTATACATTCCAACCTCTCTAGCTCTCTCTAGCTCTCCTTTTCGGTTTCCTGTGTGAGCTCTGTTTGTCATTTTCTAGGTTAGTATTTTTTTAACATTTTTATCCTAAGCTCTCCTCCTGTTCTACACATTTTACATTGGCAACCTCTTCTGCACCCATTATTTTAAATACTAAATTATAGCTAAATGACTAACTGTGTATCTTCCACCCCAGTCTTTCTAAAATTCAGAAACTTTGCCAGAGACTGTAGATGTTCAACAGTATCTATATTCTCCTGTTCTTTATGAACACAGATCTAGGATGTATTTTTTAGCCACATTTGCAGTTCAGACTGATTATGTGGTGGGTTCCAGACAGTAGAAGTTAGAAGGGTTATTTTCCACTTCCAGGGCTAGCCTATAACCTCCCCCGCCGCAACACACCCACCCACCTGTACAGTACTCATTCTGTCCGGTGAATGAAGGAATGTCAGGTACCTGGAAGAAAGTCTAGATGGAAAGTCTAAATTATTTTATGGAGCGGACTCCATTGCACCACTCTACCCACACTGTATTTTTAAATGCGAGAGAAATAAACTTTATTGTGCCAAACTACTAAGTGGTAGTCTGTTTGAATAGCTCATATTATTTACCTTAACTAAACAGACCCACACACCTAACTGGTTCTGTAGATTTGTCAAAGTCACCCAGATACAAAGCAAGCTCATCATCTTCTTTCCTTCTCCCTCACCACTTAAATTCCTCCAGCTCTGATACCTCTGTGACTATCTCACCCAATTAATTAAGAGATTAAATATTCACTTCAAAGGGAAATTTGCCAATGTTGAGCCCTTCCTATCCTGTATTGAGCAGAGCCAATCATCAAGTGATCCCTGGAATCAAACCAACTTTTCTCTATACCAGCTGCCACCACTTTCATTCCAGGTATCATCAGCAGGCTAGATGACTGTCATGGCCTCTTAATTGCTTTTCTTGCTTATATTCTTGCTTTTGTCCACTCTCCACAGTACAAGCAAATTGATCTTTGAAAAAAGCAAATATAACCATTACTCTTTCATTATTCTGAAGGTAAAGCCCAAATGCCTTAACATGGCTTAAAGGGCCATATATTATTTGTTTCTTGTATCTCTCTCCAAGTCCATCCTGTGTCTCACTCCATCCTCTACCATGCTGAGTATCTTTCTGTTCCTTGGAAAATTATTGACTCTGCACTTCCTTCCATTATTGTCTTCTACTAGTAAGCTCTGTAATGGCACTCTCATGATCTAATTTTTTTTTCTGATTAGGAGTCAGTATATGTATTTCAAATATTATCTCCAATTTTAAATTTTTTAAGTAGCTCATAGCTTTAATTCAGTTAATTTAAGCTAGAAGAAATAAAAACAGTTACAGGAGGGATCATGGAATATTTGTCATATACATATATAAACATAGATGAAAGGTCATATAGTATTTGTCTTTCTCTGATTTTTTCACTTAGCATAATGCCTGGGGGCCTGTCCAGGTTATTGCAAATGGCAAGATTCCATTCTTTTTTATGGGTGAATAATATTCCATTATATATGTACCACGGTTTATGTCTTATACTCTTGTATTTCCAGACCGTTTGGTATAAGTCAGCATTCGGTGTTGTCTGACTGGTTTTTTTTGACCATCGACAATACCTATGTGAATATACCAAATAAAGACTGATATCTAAGTTCTCAGTCACAATAATATTCATAAATAAGAACTCCAAAAACAACATTACTTTTGAAATAGTAATCAGTTAGGGTAAAAGGTAGGTATAATGAAGAGATTCATAAAGGAAATGGCTGAAAGAACAAAAACACTTATTTCCCTCATATAACAGTCCTGATGTGGGTTGTCAAAGCAGTTCTCCATGTGGACCCTCAGGAACTCAAGTCCCTCCACTCACTCTGCTCACCCATTCTTGGGGATAGTGTCACTATCAACATGGTCAAAACCGGGTCGCCGTGGGTTCAAGCCAGTGGAAAAGGAGAAGAGAACATAAAATAGAAGGGAACATACAGGAGAAAAGAATATACAGGATGTATCAGTCAGGATTCCAACAGAAAAATAGAACCAAGAGAATAAGTATGTATTAAGAGAGTTATTGCAAGGAATGTGATTATGGCTAGGCAGGTTCAAAATCCATAGAGCAGGCTCTCTGGAAGGGCAGGCTGGAAATTCCCAGGCAGAAACTGAAACTTCAGTTCCCAGAGAGAATTTCTTCTTACTCGAGAAAATATCAGTCCTCTCTTAAAGCCTTTCAACTGATTGGATTAGTCCAATCTCAAGGATAGTCTCTTTTACTTAAGGTCAATTCAGATATTAATCACATATACAAAATATCTTTACAGCAACACCTAGATTTGTGTTTTATTGACTAAATGGGGATGACAGCTTAGCTCAGCTGACCAACAGAACTGACCATAACAGAGGAGAGGAGAAGATAGAAGAGACAGAGAAGAACACCCAGAGGAGTATTGCCTGCTGCCTTGAGTTCTAGGTGAAATGGACACGTTTACTCCCAGTCACATTCCGTTATAACACCTTGGGCACATGGGTACACCTAACTACAAAAGAGTCTGAGAAGTGTAGTCCAGCCATGTGCTCAATATATAAAGAAAAACAGTTTTAGTGGATAACTAGAGAGCTCCACCTCAGCAATGGACAATTTTGAGAAAATAGATCTCAGTTATTCGGCTGTACACGTTTGTTTCTTGTGCTGCAGAACAGAGGATGCATTTTGCTCTTTCCAAAAGAATTCTTACTAATACATAAACACCTGAAGGCGCTACTAGTTCGGACCGTCTTGTGTACACAACAAAGATGACTCTTTGGCATTGGTCGCCCAGCCAGAGTTTTTACAGTAATGATAAGAGCTTTGTGATCCAACTTTGGTAATTACTTCTGCAAATTTCCTTCATCTACAGCCTTGCTAAATTCACTGTATCAAGAAAATATCATTGACATTCTACACCTACTTAGAGTGAATTATTGAGATCCTGTGATTCTAGCAATGAACTAAGAAGGAATAATATGCTGAAATATTTTGGCTATTTAAACCAGAGAGATCTGATCATGGAAGAGCAAGCTTCCTGCCTTTAGCACGTGTCCCAGAGTGTGGAGCTCTGGGACTGGAGATGGGACAAACAGGCCTCTGCTCTCTTGGCAGCTTTATTCCATTTCACTCATTCCCGCTTTTTCATATCTATAGAAATGATCCTAGAACAACCTGTCTCCTGGCATCTTTCCATTTGTTCCCTCTCATTCTCCCTCTTCCTAAAATCTAACTAGTAAGCAAGGAAGGAAGAAAGAGGAGACAGCTCAAGTGGCACTGCTTTGCCCTCCTTCCAGTTGTGATTTCTCCACATGCATCACTCTCACCAATGAAAAGCCTGAAATAATACCACATCCATGGGATACCCATCAGTACACTTGTACCACTGCAGGGACCCTAAAACATCATGTGTGGCCAGGGACTGCAGTTACTATTCTAACATAAGTGTCGCTGCAAAGATGAGCTGAAGGAATCGAGGAATCCAAGTAAAATACAGTGCCTGTTCTTCAAAAATTCAAAATAGTAGCTCTGCCTGGGTGGCTCAGTTGGTTAAGCATCTACCTTTGACTCAGGTCATGATCCCAGGGTCCTGAGATGGAGTCTCACACCATGCTCCCTGCTCAGTGGGGAGCCTGCTTGTCCCTCTGCCTGCTGCTCCCCCTGCTTGTGCTCTCGTGCTCTCTCTGACAAGCAAATAAATCCAATTTTTAAAAAATTAAAAATAAAGAACATCGTAGATGAAGTCACAACAAAATTAGGGCCCATTCCTTACTGAAAGATCCTCTGGGCTTTTATGAACATGCTCTCCTCCTCCCCTCCAGGTCTGTCTAGATTTTTCTGACAATATTACTGAAGCCAGTTGGGAAGAAGGTAGGTTGGGATGAAGCTAGATTAGAAAGAGTTAATAAAATGAAGTCATCTATTCTGTAAGAAGAATAAACAGCTGCCACCCCCTTTCTGAGGCATAACATTAAGTTCTCCATAGTCACTGAGAGTTTAAGTTTTTATGAATTGATTGCCTTCTGAGTCAGGGACTGTGGTAAGCACTTAATGTTTACAAGGAGATTTACTTCTCCAGAGAACTAATTCAGTGAGGTCAGTATGAGTGGCCCCCAATTTTCAAATAAGTAAATCAATGTTCAGAGCAGTCAATGTATTTGCCTATGATCAAACTACAAATAAGTGGCAGAGACGTTACTGTCTGTACTTTTTCTATTACACACACAGAAGATACCGAGTTATACAGAAAAGTTCATAGGTTTAAAAATTATGTGCAAAATATTTTTGTGAAATTAATGTGAAAAGTAAAATATGAATTATTAAATAAATAAATGTATTTAAATTAAAAATATGAATTATTAAAGATTTTAAAAAATAAGGAGACTGACTGCAGGATAGATTTTCTAAGGATGACAAAACTACTTGGATAAATGATGTTGAGGGCTAGACTGGGGAATAAGGGCAAAGAAAGGGCGAGGAAGAAAGAGAACCAGGAGCTCCAGTTCATCCTTTGGCTGCTAGAAAGCTTGTTTGAAGTTAGGCATAAGTAGAATCAAAAATAAATTCTAGGGGCGCCTGGGTGGCTCAGTGGGTTAAAGCCTCTGCTTTCGGCTCAGGTCATGATCCCAGGGTCCTGGAATCGAGCCCCGCATCGGGCTCTCTGCTCGGCAGGGAGCCTGCTTCCCTTCCTCTCTCTCTCTGCCTGCCTCTCTGCCTACTTGTGATCTCTGTCAAATAAATAAATAAAATATTTAAAAATAAATAAATAAATTTGAACACCTAACTCAGAATCAGTAGGACTTAAATTACAATATTAGATTCTTTAGAGACCCAAGACATTAAAAATGAAATTTTACTTGCCTGTGGTATTTTTGCTCTCTTATACTAAATATGCCCGGTAAACTGTTATTACAAAATAATGTGGTTATCACTCTCTAAATGACATGGGTCTGTATTCCAGTTGTGCTACAAGCTCATGTGGTCACCCACCCACAGACAACTCCCAAAGCCCCACTTTGTCCTGACCTCTATCAACATATATTTTGCACTATAATAGAATTCCTTTCATACATACGTGAATAGTATCTAATCACAATATAGACTAAATCACAGTAAGTGCCAAGAAGAAAAAGGGGGAGGGGAAAGGAAGGAGAAGGGGGTAAAGAAAAAGAGAGAGAAACAAACAATACTGGTGAGTTTCCTTGAAGGCAGAGGCTTTGCTAAACACCAAGAGGAAATTTTTGCCCACAATACACTCACAATCACAGAGAATAACACCATCATCATCAGTGATTCCATTAATTGAGTTCTTAATATGTGCCATGCCCTTCTGTCTATATAGCTACCACTATTTCCATTTTAATAGGTGAGGACACTTAGAAACAGAAATTAAGCAACAAACCTAAAGTCACAGGAAATCATGAAGCCAAGCCTTAGTAATGGCAAGTCCAGATCCCATGATTGGAATCAGAACTCTCTGCTGCCTTTTATTTTTTTTTATTTTTTTAAAGATTTTATTTATTGATTTGATAGACAGAGATCACACAAGTAGACAGAGACGCAGGCAGAGAGGGGAGGGGAGAAGCAGGCTCCCTGCCGAGCAGAGAGCCCGATGCAGGACTCCATCCCAGAACGCTGGGATCATGACCCGAGCTGAAGGAAGCGGCTTAACCCACTGAGCCACCCAGGCGTCCCTCTGCTGCCTTTTATTTTTTTTTATTTTTTTTTCCATTTTTATTTATTTATTTATTTTTTTAATTTAAGCTTTTTTTATTTAAACATATAATTGTAACCCCACCACCCTCTCCCAACCCCTCTCCCCCCCAACCCCCTCAGTTTGTTTTATGACATTAAGAGTCTCTTTTGGTTTGTCTCCCTCCCGATCCCATCTTGTTTCATTTTTTCTTTTCCTACCACCTTAACCCCTACCCCCATTGCATCTCCACTTCCTCATATCAGGGAGATCATGTGATAGTTGTCTTTCTCCAGTTGACTTATTTCGCTAAGCATAATACGCTCTAGTTCCATCCATGTCGTTGCAAATGGTAAGATTTCATTTCTTTTGATGGCTGCATAATATTCCATTGTATATATATACCACTTCTTCTTTATCCATTCATCTGTTGATGGACATCTAGGTTCTTTCCATAACTTGGCTATTGTGGGCATTGCTGCTATAAACATTCGGGTACACGTGCCCCTTTGGATCACTACGTTTGTATCTTTAGGGTAAATACCCAATAGTGCAATTGCTGGGTCATAAGGTAGCTCTATTTTCAATTTTTTGAGGAACCTCCATGCTGTTTTTCAGAGTGGTTGCACCAGCTTGCATTCCCACCAACAGTGTACGAGGGTTCCCCTTTCTCCACATCCTCGCCAGCATCTGTCTTTTCCTGACTTGTTCATTTTAGCCATTCTGACTGGTGTGAGGTGGTATCTCATTGTGGTTTTGATTTGTATTTCCCTGATGCCCAGTGATGTGGAGCACTTTTTCATGTGTCTGTTGGCCATCTGGATGTCTTCTTTGCAGAAATGTCTGTTCATGTCCTCTGCCCATTTCTTGATTGGATTATTTGTTCTTTGGGTGTTGAGTTTGCTAAGCTCTTTGTAGATTTTGGATACTAGCCCTTTATCTGATATGTCGTTTGCAAATATCTTCTCCCACTCTGTCAGTTGTCTTTTGGTTTTGTTGACTGTTTCCTTTGCTGTGCAAAAGCTTTTGATCTTGATGAAGTCCCAATAGCTCATTTTTTTCCCTTGCTTCCTTTGCCTTTGGCGTTGTTCCTAGGAAGAAGTTGCTGCAGCTGAGGTCAAAGAGGTTGCTGCCTGTGTTCTCCTCAAGGATTTTGATGGATTCCTCTCTCACGTTGAGGTCCTTCATCCATTTTGAGTCTATTTTCATGTGTGGTGTAAGGAAATGGTCCAATTTCATTTTTCTGCATGTGGCTGTCTAATTTTCCCAACACCATTTGTTGAAGAGGCTGTCTTTTTTCCATTGGATATTCTTTCCTGCTTTGTCGAAGATCAGTTGACCATAGAGTTGAGGGTTTATTTCTGGGCTCTCTATTCTATTCCATTGATCTATGTGTCTGTTTTTGTGCCAGTACCATACTGTCTTGATGATGACAGCTTTGTAGTAGAGCTTGAAGTCTGGAATTGTGATGCCACCAACTTTGGCTTTCTTTTTCAATATTCCTTTGGCTATTCGAGGTCTTTTCTGGGTCTCTATAATAAGAGATGAGGAAGGACACTATATCATACTCAAAGGGTCTGTCCAACAAGAAGATCTAACAATTTTAAATATCTATGCCCCTAACATGGGAGCAGCCAACTATATAAATCAATTAATAACAAAATCAAAGAAACACATTGCTGCCTTTTAAATAAACAGATAGCTGCAGTGTTCCATCTCAAAGGAGAACTCTTCTCCGAGTGCCAAAGGATGAGAGAATGGGGTATTAGAGGAAGGAGCCTTCTGCCCTGGTGGGAGAAGTGAGGGCATTTGGATGAGACTGTGGAGCAGGCCAAGGGAGGTGTTTACTGACATGGTAATTCATCTTGAATGATGGGAAAGGATTCCAAATTTGTTTGCCTGGGGACATAGAAGGAGGGAAGACCAGCCTAGGCAAAAAGGAAAATTTGCCCCACATTATAGATATCCAAAAGGCATAGCATATTCTTTACGTATGAGGAGGGCGGTGCATGGCAGAGAACAGCAGGGCTAGAGACTCTCAATGTGAGTGGAAAATGAACTGTGAAAAATATTTTTATCTTACTTTCACTCTACATTAAACAATCAACAGGCATTTACTGAACACCTAACTACATGCCAACACATAGCAGTAAATAGAGAAACCCTTCATGGAGCCTACATCCTAGTGGAGGTTGACAACAAACATACATAATGTGGCATATAGTGATAAGAAGGAAAATAAGCCAGGATAAGAAGGCACAGAGTGAGGGATGGGTGCTATTTGAGATAGGGAAGTAAGGAAAGACCTTTCTTTTTAGGACATTTGGACAGAAACTTATATGAAGGAAGCCTTTATCTTATAAACAGGGAAGGTTGATGAAGGATTTCAAGCAAGAATATGGCTTGATCAGATTTCCTTTTCTAAAAGTCAAATGTGGCTGATGGTTTAGTGCAGGAGGAGAAAGTTAAAGTTAATGAGAAGAAGAGGACCACATAGAAAACTACCGCAATAATCCAAACACACTGAACTGTAACAGCAACATTGGGTGTGTGATTTTAAAATAAGAACAAGCTCTGGAAGGGGACCTAGAATGCTAAGGAATTCTCTTTCTAGTAACTTGGACCAAAGGCAACTGTAGATGTGCTAAAAGGCAGAGGATATTGGGAAAGCTGACAGAGAGAAAAGCCAAGAGTTATTTATTGCTCAGACTGTAGCATCAATGGAAACGGACATGAATGACTGAAGGAGAATCTTAGCCATTTCCTCATTTCTGAAAGCAAGCACTAAAAGAAAGGTGGGAAAAAAAAACTCAAAAATAGTCATGGCTTGCATCACTGGAGACCAATGTCTCTATTTTCACAAAAGGAAATGAAAGATAAAGGATTATTACAGTTCCTAATACCTTCCCATTCACACAGACATTAATCTTCCCATGCTCAGTCCCCTGAGTGTGTGCCCACCACTAAGGCAGCAAAAATAGGCAAGGGCTGAAACCCTGTGGTGGGGCAGGGGGCAGAGGTGAAGGTGAGATGCAGGCAGGAGAAAGGGACAGAAGTGTCCAGGATGTGTCTGAGCTGGCTTACCATTAGAAGGTTAAAAGAATTAAAAGTAAACAACCCATAGAGACAGCAAACACTGAAGCCCACCACAGAGATGGGCAACGGGGACTTCAGGACAATGCCCAGCCTGGAGACTGAGGGTGGCATGAATTCTCTAGGTTTCTCCTTCCCTAAAATTACAGGGTTGTGGATGGGATTTCTGAAGAAAATGTGAGGATGAAACCAGTTGAATAGGCAATGGATTTGCCACAAGGTATTTATGGTTGTATGTTTTTTTAGAATGGTGACAAATTTAAATGATTTTAAACACAAATTTATAACATTTTTATAAATTATATTGTAGGGTTTATTTCATAAATATATGTAAAATATATTAAAACAATACACCAAGAATAGGGGATAAATGGAATTTCACTATTGTGCTAACATTTTACTTGCAATTGTATAATACTTAATCTAAGCCCACTTGGTAAGTTAATGTGCACATTATCATCCCTAGGAAAACTTACAAAATAATATAGGGAGACACAACTAAAAGGTTCATGAAGAAGATTGGATAATAAAACACATATGGTTGACTCCAAAGAAGTTAAGGAAAGAAGAGAAAATCAAAACCAGGTAGTACCACTATACAACACATTGCAAATGGGTGAATCAAACCAAACTATATAAATAGTGACATTAAATGTACATGGACTAAACTATGTAAAAGGCAGAGATTGTCAGACTGAATAAAAAAGCAAGACACAATTACTTTGTGGCCTCAAGATTCTGCATTTTATGAAGACATGGCTAGGTTGAATATAAAAGGATGGAACTGCAAAATAATCAAACACAAGCATAAGAAATATGGTATGTTATCTTAATAACAGACAAAGTTGACTTAAAGAGTGTAACACAAGATAAATAGAAACCTATCAGAATCATAAAATGGTTACTTCTTCAATATATAAATCCTAAATGGCTGTGAATCTAATAATATAAGATACATTTAAGAAAACACGGACAGATGAGAAGGAAAAATAGACCAATGCACATTCATAGCTGGAAATATTAATACCCTGTTCACTAATGAATAGAGAACCTGAAAAAATATGAATAGTGATATTTAAACATAGAATACATAGTGATATATAGTGGTAGAGAATTGAACATGCAATCATATAACTTGTTTACAATATATTTATACAACATTAAGCTTAGTAATTATAAATATGCATGCTCTTTTCAAGTGTCTATTGTATAGACTATATGGTGGACCATAGTGTTGAATCAAAATATAATCTGAAGGTATCTGGTCTGCCTAGATATGTCCATGAACTTCACATTAGTTCTCTATATAAATATATCAGGTCAAATTGAGCCAAAAGTGGCAAGTGTTCCAGACATCTAGGTAAAATATGTACAATCCTTAGGATTGTAGATAAAATAGGATAAGAGATAAAACTCTAGGAAAACATAAAATCTTAGGGCACCTGGATGGCTCAGTGGGTTAAAGCCTCTGTCTTCAGCTCAGGTCATGATCCCAGGTTCCTGGGATCAAGTCCTGCTTAGGGCTCTCTGCTCAGCAGGGAGCCTGCTTCCTCCTCTCTCTCTCTCTGCCTGCCTCTCTGCCTACTTGTGATCTCTGTCTGTCAAATAAATAAATCTTTAAAAAAATTTTTAAAAGATAAAAACTCTTTATCCTTAGGATAAAAGATACACTCTAGGATGATTTAAGATCTTACCAAATCAGTGAATTTTTCTGGGGACCCAGTGGGTATGGGGCACACTAGAATATGTCCTCCACAAGAAGACCTTTCACTGGCCCACAGAGTAGACCATAAGTAAGCAAAATGACCTGGCCAGTTGACCTTGGTTAGTTCTTTTCATTGGTCAGGTCAGTGCTGTCACATGGGTATATGAAAGAAGTAGTCCCAATGGCAGGAATGGATGTGATACACAGGCCCAAAGCATGGCCTCCAAGGCTGTGTTAGCTATTGTTGTTGCCTTGCGGCTTGTTGCCATCAATAAAAACTTACAATAAGATCCTGTGCCTCACCTGGGTAGTTCTGTGGAACTGCTTGTGGAGCCCGGCCCCCTACCGTAGCAGAAGCATGCATGGAACCAGAGAGGCAGAAGGGGGCAGGGAGACCCAACCAGGAGGTAGTCCCTCATGTTGCTGCACCCACTCTTCATGCCACTACTAGCACTCCTTATGCCACCGCTGCTTCTCATGCAACCCCAAATTTATGTAACATTTGAAACCATGCTTGATGAGTATTTTTGTCATGGTCTTTCTGCATGTTTCTTAACTTCATGAGTTCTTATTTTACTGAGAGCTTTATATGAAAGCAATCTATAGGGAGCTACCACATAGCACAGCTTCAAGCATATGAGACAGACACAAGTTTCTATGTGTGTCATAATCTCCAAAGACTGGTGACAAGGGTTCAACTCTTGGTTTTTAGTTGAGATGTGGTTTGCGACTCAGTTTTCCACAGTGTCACTGCCTCACAGCATATATCCTGGCACCACAAAGAGTTCAATAAGTGCTTATCAGCTGAGAAGCAGCTTCAGGATCTCTAGTGGCCACTTTGGTAGCTGGAGGCCCATTTGGAACCTTCAGTCTGTCAGTCATTGTTGGTTCTAAAGAGGAACTGGAACAGGGTAGGAAGGAAGGGAGCTGGCTGCATGCCAGACTCAAGAGGCAGTGAGATGAGGTGTCTCCCAAAATTTCCCTTGAGCTATTCAGCTCAGACTCTCCAAACAGGAAAGATGGTCCTGCCACCAGTAGGTGGACAATAATATACCTTCTTAACATCCACACATTCACTTATTTCTTCTCCACAACAAGGAGCAAGTGGGGTATGAGAAATGAGAAATAGCTCCACAGCTTTCCACCTACTGAGCTTCCCCAAGTGGGAATGTGAATCCATTATTCCCTTGGCCATTTGGTGCCCACATGCCTCTCATGATCTGAGCATCTTGCTGAGCTATTCTATTCAAACGTTTAGGGGATTTTTGTAGAATAAGTCATCTAAACACCAACATTTTACCTGGTTCTCAATTATAGAACCACTTTGTTGGACCTGTAAGACATGGTATGTTGATCTCCACCATGACTCTTTCCTAAGGGATTTTCAAAAGTTATTTAACACTTCATTATTTTTACCTCCTGTGCTGGGCTTAGTACCTAACCCTAGGTCTCTAATAACATGTGACATTGTTATATTACTCAATGACCTGTTCCTGAATAATTGAGAAAAAGCAACTTTTTCCAGGCCAGGAATAGTTGTTGCCATTTTGAATAACAAGTAAATTTGCCAGCTCAGTAATATGATAAAAGGCACATGTATGAAGACATGCTTTGCAGTCAGGTGTGTTGCTCTGAACAAATCATATTTAACCAGAACTTCCACATTGTGTCTTTCTCCAATGAGTAAGTCTCATAAAATTTCACTTATATTTCATACACTATCTCCCTCTTACAGTCTTCCAGGTATGCCTTATTCTAGTTCCTAGACAATTTTTCCCTTACTATAAACTCATGGTCTGGAATTTTTGTCCATACTGGTTCCTCAGAGTGGAGAGTCCTTCCTCCTATTTTTATAATCACAGAAATCACGTTCTTCCTTCAGTAATAGCCTCTCCTATAAATGTCTTTCTTAGTGTAGCCACCACCTATACTTGCCTAGTTGTCTAATTAAAAGTCAGAATATAGTTAATGCATTGTTGTAATAGATAACAGATTTATAAAGGCCTTTAAACTACATATAAAGTGTCCTAGAATTGTTTGTTTTTTTTTTCATTTTGTATTATCATTACTTACTAGTCTTCTTTCTTGTATTAGCATTTCCTATTGCTCAGTCATCAAGCATGGGATGACTCCAGCCAAAGTGGTAATCTCACTCTAACCACATGAAAGATCTTAAGCAAGAACCACACAGCTAAATCCCATCAACTAGAATCATGAGAGGTAATACATTTTAAAACATTAAGTTTTCTAGAGTTTTTTGTTAAGTACCAATAGAAAACCAGAACACAGCCAAAAGCATTCCGAAGGGCACAAATATCTAGAAATAAATTTCTGGGGCGCCTGGGTGGCTCAGTGGGTTAAAGCCTCTGCCTTCGGCTCAGGTCATGATCTCAGGGTCCTGGGATCAAGCCCCACATCGGGCTCTCTGCTCAGCAGGGAGCCAGCTTCCTCTTCTCTCTCTGCCTGCCTCTCTGCCTACTTGTGATCTCTGTCTGTCAAATAAATAAAAATCTTTTAAAAAAAATAGAAATAAATTTCTGTGCATACTGGTGTCTGCTAGAAAAAAAAAAAGAGGGTGTTGCTAAAGTTTGAGACACAGTAGGAAGCACAGTGTGTCAAGAAATTGGAACTGGGAGACAAAAGAAAAGAAATTGGAACCAGACACAATTTGGAGTCCCTTTGGCATCATTGAAGAATTTGGGAGATTTAATAATAGCCCCCAGAGAAAGTCATTGAACCATTCATTAACACACAACAAATAATGAAAAATTAACCAGAGGACCATAAATGAGTGAATGAATAGGACATAACAGAACTGGGACTTGGTAGTTTGTGGTGGTTTTCATTATTGCTGTCATTCCCTCTGTTACCCAACCCTGCTCTGCTGTGCCTGGCCTGTTGCTATCCCTCAAGTCCTCAACCTGAGTACTCTGAGGCACTGCTTCCCACAGCTCCTCTCTCCTCAGCAGCAGGCTTAGCCATAGCGACCGTCACTGCTGCCCTCAGGGTCTCAGCACTTAGAGTCCAGGGACAGAGCCATTGCCCAGCCATCCCTTATGAGACAACTGAATGCAAGTTGGGCATAGTGCTACTTCTCAAGGAAATCCCCAGGCCACGTTATCTCCCTATTCTCTTAAAGTGGCTATCTCTTGGGTCTCTCCACTTCTACCTTATCCAACCATCAAACTCCTCTACCTCTAGAAAAATCCAGGCTACTCCACCTCAATGATCTAGAAACTCTTAAACTGGCCTGTTACATTTTTTTAAAGAGTCTGTTTTTAAGTAATCTCTAGACCCAAGGGACAGGGAAGGGGCTCAACCTCCATGAGCCCCCTCATGGTTGGTCTCTCCTTCCAGTATGGGTGATGAGGAGTGAAAGGAGGTAGTCTACAGGAAGGAGAAAAACAGGTTTTCTTTTTTCTTTTTCTAGTAGTTCTCCCTATTGCACATGCTATTTGAGAAAATGAAATTTGGTATTCTAGTCCATGGGGAAAAAAGTCATTGTGAATTCTTGCAGTACATATAAATTGTTTCCTAACTAAAATGATGAAAGAATGTATCAGAGGAAAGAAATGAAGGTAAAAAGTTCACAGCAAAGATTTTCCTAATTTATAGCCTAGCCTCCTCTTGAAATGAACTGTATTTCCGTTCATATCAAGATAATTAATACACGTGGAAAAGCAGTATTCCTAAAAAAGGCGATACTTAAAAGTGCCTATTGGATTAAAAAGCAAAATATACTACACAGCATAAAATTGTCCCGTGTGTCGACATCATAAATTTAACCATTCCGAAAGGGTAAAACCATCTTAAGGCTCAGCACTTCAGGTATTAAACACAACCAGCTAAACATGAAAGTAGGTTTTGATATTGATAGATTAACATGACAATTTGAAGTAGCAACATTCAAGAAAAACTGGCAGCAATTTTAAAAGGGTCATTTCCAGAGGTATCATTTTTCAACCACAGTTTCTTGCAATAGAGAGAGCAAAATAACATGGAAGTTGTAACTCCTTGTTCTCTCACAAAGGAAACACCCCCATGGGGAAGTCATTGTGGCTGGGACCAGAAGAGCTGGTCCTTGATCTGGCACTGCAAGTCACTGACCCAGAGGCTCCTTCCTCATCCCTACCTTGGGGATAAAATCACTCGCACTGCCTACCTCCCGGGGGCTCAAGTGAAAGTCTGTGAGAAATGTGTGCAATCCTTTCTAAAACTCTATACAAATGCCGATTACCATTTTTATTATGTGGTCAAAGAGAGGCTTGTAGCAGTTGAGACACTGTCCCCGAGAGGATAGAAGGGCCTGTCCTCCAAGAATTCAGGGCCCTTAAGGTTACAATGTGTGTGTGTCTATGTATGTGTTAACCATATCACAAAAGGACAAAAAATGGAAAAACAATGTTTTCATGAAGAATTACAAAAATATTTGTTTGGGCACAATCTTCCCCCAGGTTAGCTCAAGCTGCTTTAACTTCTTTGGTATTTTAACTTTTCACTATGAAAAATTAACATAATGCAAAAGTAAGAATGCGTAATGAACTCCTACATACCCATCAGGCAGAATCACAGAGATCAACACTCTGCTTTCTAAGGACTGAGCTGTGTCTCCCCTGAATTCATATGTTGAAGCCCTAACCTCCTGTACCTCAGTGACTGTGTTTGAAGGCAGAACCTTCAAAGAGGTAGTTAGTTAAATTAGGGTCATTAAGATGAGCCCTAACCCAATCTAAAAGTGTCCTCATAAGAAGAAGAGATAAGGACACAGGAGAGACCAGGGATATCCTCACACAAAGAAAAGCCATGTGAGGACATAGAGAACAGGTGTCCACCTGCAAACCAAGGAGAGAGGTCTCAGGAGAAACCAAACTTCCCAGCACTTTGATCTTGGATTTCTAGCCTCCACAGCTGTGAGAAAATATATTTCTATTGTTTAATCCATCTAGTCTGTGGTACTTTGTTACGGTAGCCCTAGAAGAATACCCTGTTATTCTTGTTTCTTTGACCCCCCTCTATTATTCTACCTTTTTTGTTTGTTTGTTTTGGCTAGAGCTCCAGAGTAATTTGTCAGTAATTAAAATATTGCTGTTTAGCTAATGGGCACCCTGTGCAATCCTGAAACAGTACTTCAGGACATGTTCCAGGACACTAACTGCCATCCCGGAATGTAAGAAGAGCCAGTGTCTACTACAGAAGGACCTGAGGTTGGTACCCAAAGAAGGAAAGAAGCACGGTCACTTGTGTTCCTATAAGGGGACAAGGTCCAGAGTACCTCCCTCAGACCAGAGAGAGCACCACCATATTTTCTACTTTAAATTCTGCTTCTTTAGATTATAAACCAATTTTTTGCAAAATGTATTGCTGCAAATTTGGAGACCTATTATA
>RCUC01115188.1:0-24292 GCA_003697995.1 Taxidea taxus jeffersonii
CAAAATCTTATGCAAAATTATAATGAGCTATATAATTTCTGTATTATTAATGTGTATTGAGTTTTTTTTAAAGCTAGAAATATGCTGGTATCAAATTCTGGATTAAAATGATACATAGGGTTTTTTTTAATAACTTCTACTTCTTCATAAAACTGCCAGTATATTGTGAAACCGGCAGCAGTTTCACATTTAGGATTTTTATCTGTATATAAATTAGGATTACTTTTTTATATCAGCCTTAACCTCCTTTAATTTTATGGAAAAGAACCAATCCCAAGGGTATTTTTATGATTTAATACATGTTATTCCTATGAGGCTAAGTAAAAGTGTTCCATGAAACCAAGATCAGCTGTAGAACCTGCTCCACTACTTAACGGTCTTGGGACTATAACCAGACGTAATTACAACTGGCTTAAAAGTTCTGACCTTTTCCTTGCTTATTTCAGAGTGATTCTTTAAAGACTATTAAGCTATGTTCAGTATTTGTCCACTGTGTAAAAATATTTAGAGACAGGGTTTGAGCTGTTGGTTTTGCTTTTGAAAAGTAGTTTGAGAAAGTTCCCTTGCTACTTGCTCTCCATGCAAATTTTAAGAGTCCAAATTCTCCGGGCAGGGAATCTTCTGAGGTTTTTTTGAAAAAGTATTAAAGGTTCCCCTGAAGGTATACATTTGGTTTCGCTTTGACCTTCTAAGTTTTCCTTATTCTGTATCTTAACTGTGAAAATTTTTGTTGTGGGTATCCGGTTTATACTTTAACAGTCTAATGCTTCAGAGTATCATCAGCGTGTAGTCAGTAGCACAGAAAGATTCCATATTCACCAGAACACTGCATCCCTTTTAAGTGTGTATGAGAAATAGAGTTTGGGGACTGGGTATTGGCAAATGTTTTATTTTCAGATAACTTTGTAAATGTTTGGCCATGGGCTCTGTAATATTTCGAGTGAAATGTGCAGGTGCCCCTTTGCTGTCTCCACACTCATGTGGCACATCATCTTCTCGGTTGCACTCTAAATTGTGAGCAGTGCGCATCCTTCCAAATTCCTTTCGTGTTTTCACACACGTACACCCTACTGGCATGGGTGGGATTTCTAACATCATGGATTCATACTATATATAGTGTGTACTTTTTCATGGGTTTCATGGGTTTTAGAGAACTTTTTGTATCTTTGCATCACTAGTTTTTAGTGCCATATATAAATGTGCCATAACATGTTTACTTCCCCATTGGTAGACCCTCCCATAGTTTGCTCCGGTATTTCAACTATGATAGGCAGTTCTGCAAAATGCCAACATTTTGATGCCTAGTGTAACTGTTTCTACAGGACAACTTGTAAAGGTATAATTGCTATGTCAAGGAAGATGTCTATTTAAAATACTTAACAGATCCTGCTAAATTAATCTCAAAGAGCCTGTGCCAGTTCATACTTTCATTAGAAGTATAAGAGAATGCTTGTCTCCTCACGTCCTTGCAGAGTGCCCTCAATCTTGTTCAGTTGTGCCGATTAGAGTTGCAAAGTAGTACCTTCTGTTTGCATTCCTTCGTCTAAGGGGGAAGCTAATGTCTTTCCATGTCTTTATTGGCTTCTCTGTTACTCTCTCCTTTTCTCCCCTCCCCCCTTCTTTCTGCCTTTTGGCTCATGTATTCATGCCCTTTACCCATATTTCTGTTGATTTGCTAATTTGTTCTTATTGCTTTCTAGAGACTCCATATGCCTTTGGACATTTTTTTTCTATGTTGTATGTGTTGGAAATACTTCTTCCTTATCCATCATTTTTTAAACTTCATTTAAAAGTGTTATGTAATATTTTATGACTTCTGGGTTTTGTTGTCTTTAGGAAGGCCCTTTCCACCTTTGGTATTATACATAAGTTGTCCTAAATATGTTATGTCTTAATCTTTTAAAATTAGGTTTCATCAAAGCTAAGAAATGCCACTGATTCTACGACACTGGTATTTTATATACTAAGGAATAAGAGGGGTGCCTGGGTGGCTAAGTCGGTTAAGTGGCTGCCTTTGGCTCAATTTATGACCCCAGGGTCCTGGAATCCAGTCCCACATCGGGCTCCTTGCTCAGCGGGGAGCCTGCTTCTCCCTCTGCCTCTGCCTGCCTCTCTGCCTGCCTGTGCTTTCTCTCTCTCTCTCTCTCTCTGACAAATAAATAAAATCTAAAAAAGAAAGAAGAAAAAAACTTTGAGGAACAGAGCACGTACTTTCTCATCATCTCAAATTTTATAGTTACTTAAAGATCTCTTTTAGACATTTATTCAGACTAATTTTTTAAATTATAAAACATAGGAAAAAGAAAGTCTATCAGCTCATTTTTGCACTAACAAAGCTTACTTAGTCCTTGGGTGTTCTGAATTTGTCATGAATTTAAATACATCTTTCATTATTACTCTGTGAGTATTCATAAATACCACAGTGTATGTGAAACACCTATTGTGGTACTGATGCTTATCCGGATACTTCTGTATATGCTGTCATCTCAGCCTTGCAGCAGCCCTTCAGGGTAACTCTTATTAGTGCATTTTACAGTTGAGAAAACGGAGACTCGGAAAAGTTACTTGTAATCAGAGAGCAATTAAAGTGATGGACATTCCTGAGTACAAGACGTGGTGCAGTGGCTCATATTCAGGATGTGGTTCTGAGTCATTTGTGGAGATGAAGACAGTAAGTACATGGACCAAGTCTGCCCTCAAAAATAGAGGCAGTCTAGAAGGAAACATCTGTTAATTGTTCAGAAGTGTGTGATTAATGTGTGATTCTTTCAGACCTTTTCAGAACCAGTGTGTGCTGTGCTGTCCAGTAAATGTTCATTTCTGTAATTATTGATAAGTTTGCTGATATTTTTTTGCTTCCTGTTAATTTTCATATGTTTATGCTTCTGGAATCAATAGGACTTATAATGGGCCTTCCCTTTAAGATGGGAAATGAATACAGTGATACCAAGAAAATTTCATAACCATTCTATTTACATGTTAAACCTAAACCAGAACAAGAGGTTGCGCACTTAGCCTTGAGCACTGCTATCTACATTGGAATCCTAGCCAGTCCTAACAGTCATCCACCTTCAACCTTTCACACAAAGTATGTTTTTAAAACTGCATCTACAATGAAAATGATGGGTTTGGTTTTCTGTTTTTTTTTGGGTTTTTTTGTTTTTTTTAATGAACTAAAGGAAGTCATTCAAGCTACTTTCACACAAGCACTCAGGTGTTTAGCTTCAAACTGAACAAATATTTTGTACTGTTTGGTTACATATAAAAAATGATTGGACACATCTCAGGCAACTCAAACAAAGCAGGTGGAAGACTCACAAGGGCGCCAGCATTAGACAAACACCCAATTGTAGTGCTAGGCAGACTCAGCGTGGCCAGGCCGTACAGGGATGTGTTAACGGTAAGGGTTGGAGACGTGCTCAGGACAGAGCAGAGCACAAGCCTTTTCCAAAGTCATGTTGCAGATCCTGGGATTTGAGTCCAGGCCTTTTACTTATTTCTGTGTGGAACAGGTTGGGTGTGTGAGAAGCAGTGTTCGCAAAAGTTGACAACCCTGTTTTACTTGTTTCTCAGTCTTTTCCGAGCACTGCTTATAAAACACTGATATTTATAGTAAATATCTCATTTTAAATACAGGCTAGCCCTGTTAAGTCATATGTCCTTGTGCCATACTCATTTAAGGACTTCACCCTCGGGCAGGTGACTTGCGACAGCTCTCAGTGCCATGGAGTGTTTGAAGACACGAAAGGGAAAGCAAGAAGAGAAGGAATTTTGAGGAGAAAGTGATCACACTATGACCTTTGGCTAATTCCTGAAGCATTCCAACTTCGTATTCCTTGTGTGTGAATGAGGACGTTATAGTCTTGTAAGTCCCTTTCTTTATCAGTGTGACTGCACCCAGGGGCCCATCTTACTTTGTGCTCATGTGTAGCAGAGTTCCAGGCTAAAGCACTTGGACTCACCTGTGACCTGGGGTCCCCTGTCTCCTGAGGCTATAACGGGGTTGAGCTGGATGACCCAGGCAAACCGCTTGGCATACTGTGTGCGCGTACTAAGCACTCAGGGAGTACCTCGTGCTTCTGAACTCAGTCCGGTGTCAGGTCTTAGCAGGATCTAGATCTTGGACCTCTTCGGTAAAATCGGTCGTCTTTTTTTTTTTCTTTAAGATTATATTTATTTATTTGACAGAGAGTGCGTACAAGCAGGGAGAGTGGCAGGCAGTGGGAGGAGGAGAAGCAGGCTCCCGGAAGAGCAGGGGGAACCGGATGTGGGACTTGAACCCAGGTCCCCGGGATCATGACCTGAGCTGAAGGCAGTTGCTAACCAACTAAGCCACCCAGGCACCCGAGTCTGTGCCATAAGTGTGTCTTGTTCTCAATTCTAATTAAACACTGTTAGTGGCGCTAAATTTATCTCTAATTTATCTACATGTCTTCTCTTAGATTATGAGCCCCATGAGGACAGAGATCGGTTTATCCATCTGCATAAGTTCAGTGTCTGACATAATAAATTTTGTTGAAAGAATAAATTGTATTCTTGTTGTTTTTTTTTTTTTGTATTCTTGTTTTTAAATGGAATCCCCTTCACACTTAGTGAACGATGATGATCTGGAGCAAACGTGACAAGTAGAAATGTCACAAAATCCCAATCATGGTCTCAACCCTTCTCCCTTATTTTTAACAGTTTGTTGTGGTTGTTGTTTTAACTTCTAAATGCCCTTGCATTCCAAAGGATTTTTTTTTAATTTTTATTAACATATAATGTATTATTAGCCCCAGGGGTACAGGTCTGTGAATCATCAGGTTTGCACACTTCATAGCACTCACCATAGCACATACCCTCCCCAATGTCCATAACCCCACCGCCCTCTCCCCCGAAGGATTTTTTACTTCTTCACAGTATTTTCCTTATAATAAGAAAATAAAGTAAGAGAGTAACTGCTGGGTGGAGAAGACTGTCCACTAAGAAGAATTAAAGTACTATGATCAGAAATTGTATAAAGATGTCATAATGGCAGTAGGAAAGAGTATTTATCTTGGAATCAGCCCTGGGTTCATGTTACAGCGCTATCTTTTGCCAACTCACAGTGATCACATTATTTTCTCTCTACAAAGTGGGCATGTCTACTTCATATTACACGTTGTAACAGTGAGACAAAGACTACAGGTTAGGAAGCGTTGGAGATAGTGCTCAGGGTGGAGCGAAGTCCCAACTCTTCAGAAGTTGTTAGTATGGTGAGCATGAGGTAATAACTTACATACTACTAGCTCCGTGCTTGCTTAATGGAAGATGCTCAAGTAGTTCTGGGACTTAGTTTCTTGCGGGAGGGGGGCAGAGGTCACGCACTGGAGAATAGACCTAATGGGAAGGGTGGTGGTTGGTGGGGAAACTTTCTGTAGGAGCAGGGAGATGAAAGGTAGACCCTGAGCCCTGTCTCCTTGGAATGGTAGAGCAGAGCTAGAGCCAACTAAGAGATTTTCTGTCTTGGAGCTAGTTTCAATTGATACTGTCCCCTTTAAATTTGAGAAAAATTTAAACATGTTATATCAAAAATGCAATTGTTTTCTATTAGAAATATTGTTTAAATTAATTGTGCTCTTGGTTAGATTTGAAAAACAACTAAAATGTTAAATGGTGACATTTTACTGACACCATGCTGATGATGTTGTAGGGAAGAGCAGAGATCAAATGGCTAAGGTATAGCCAAGAATTAAGCCCCATAATTAGAGGTTAATATTTTCTCAACACAAGAAGGCTGGTCTCTGCTTCATCATACTTGCCACTGTTAATCATTGATAACTTGAGACACACACTGAAAATATTAGAGCCATATAGGTCTTTATTAATTTTTATTTTCCTTATAAAAGGTAGAAGTGTGGAGAGAATTATTCTCAGTACTGCTAATACAAATAAAATTGGTTGATTATTGGGTACCTTTCAGTCCAGTGGTTATGGTATATGAACTTTTGCTGCCTATGAGAGTTTTATCCAAATCATTTCCCAGTTACTGTGTTTTAAAGGAGCCCCACAAAGGCCCCAGCTTTGCAATTTCTCCTCTCCCCATTCTTACTTTGTACTTTCATACCTTTTTCCTAAATATTTTCTTCCAACTCTCAGTTTGTATTTTCTTCATTTGTCCTGCTTCTCAGAGTGTGTATCGGTTAATGATTTAGTTTGACTGCAGAATAACAGAAAAATTCAAAACAGTAGCCTTAAAAAGTTGGTGGTTTACGTTTTTCCCTTCTCATGCAGAGTAGTTTTCAGGAATCCTGGTGTCATGGCAGACTGAACTAAACATCAGTCTTCCTCCCACCACCATTCGATAGCTCCAAGCTCATAGAGATGTCAGATAAAACATAACAAATACACATAGCTGACTGAAGAGAAAAGAAAGGAAATCTCAGCTGCCATAAATGAAGAAAAAGCCAGAGTAGTAAACTCGGGAGCTGAAGGCTACGCGGACCCCAGGGGTTATCATCTTGGCCATTAGCCTCACCAGTGGACTGGGGGGCTTGAACAGCAAAGGAGACATGAGCTGACAAAATTCAGGGAGGCTGAGACAGACTTCTGCACAAAGTCAAGACCCAGAAGATGCTGCAGCCTCAGGAAGGGAGAAGCAGAGCAGCTTCTGAGCCTATGACTAGGCGAAGAGGGAGGAAAATTTCCTTGAGGAAGAGAGTGTCCATTAGAGTCTTACTGTCGTGGTACCCATACTTACCTTAATAATTACTGTGAGCATCTCTTCAATGTAGCACAGTAAGGTGTTGGTAGCAAACCAGTGAGCAAAACACAGATGTTTCTGCCCTCTTGGGGTCTCTAGTCTAATTCAACCAGAAAAAAATTACTAATGTATATATATCATACACACTGGAAGACAGTTTTTGAAACAACAGAAGGAATACGCTAGAATACAACACAAAAGAGATGGAGAAAAAGATTAACACATGGAAGATCCAATGTACATATGGACTTCAGGAGTTTAAGAAGGCCGAAAAAAGGGGCACCTGGGTGGCTCAGTGGGTTAAAGCCTCTGCCTTCGGCTCAGGTCCTGATCCCAGAGTCCTGGGATCGAGCCCCGCATCGGGCTCTCTGCTCAGCAGGGAGCCTGCTTCCTCCTCTGTCTCTGCCTGCCTCTCTGCCTACTTGTCATCTCTGTGAAATAAATAAATAAAATCTTTAAAAAAAAAAAAGAAGGCCGAAAAAAAGAATGGGAGTGGGATGAGCCATTGTGAGCTGACCTGAGCTAATGTAATTGTATACAACTCCTGATAAATCAATGTTAACTCACTGAACACCACCCAAAACACCCACCCATCGTCCTCCGCTCAAATCACTCTCAACAGCCAGATTATAATGAAAACAGTTTCACACCAGCTTCTGTCACAAAGTACAGGTACTAAGCAAGAAAACAGTTCTTGTAGGCTGTTCGGCTCTTTGAGATGCTCTGACTACAACCTTGCCCCCCAAATTCCCTTAGGGGCGCCTGGGTGGCTCAGTCGGTTAAGCATCTGCTTTTGGCTCAGGTCATGATCCTGGAACCCCTGCGCCTCCCCCTGCTGGTGCTCTCTCTCAAATAGTCTTAAATGAAAAAAAAAAAAAAAATCCTTTAGGAAACAGAGTTCTGTTACCTTAACAAAACCTGTGTTCAGAACTGGACAGAGGATCTTTTAGGGGATTGGATTAGGACATTATCCCAAAGGCTAGGGACTGCAGGCCAAGCTGGGTTCTTTGACTTTTTCTTGCAAGGGTGGGGCCTACAGCTAGCCAATCTATATAAGCTTGAAAACCTTTAACTGCAACATCAGAGCCAGTTTTTGAAGTGCATCATTCTAGTTAACAGCACAAATTTCATTGATAAAGTTGTCGACATTTAGTGTGTAAATCAGCAACGCTTTGTATGTTCTTCAAGAGACAGCAGTACCTAGAGAAGTTTCCTCTTGAATATGGATTCTCTGAGAGTGAGCTGAGCATCCTGAACTATACTGTCTTGATCAGAATTTTAGTAGGACCCAAGTGGTGACTTTACATAAGTAACAACATGTGCCACATATGCTGGAGAATTTCAGTAGAAGTCGAAATACCTTAGCAGCTATACTGAAAGAGATACACGGCAGAGAAGTTTCCAGAACTGATCAAAGGCATTGTAGCAGGAATGATACCTGCCTTCTGGTGACAGAACCAAAGTAGCAGTGGCGTCTAAACTGGGTAGGCTGTCAAGGTAGGCTGTCCCAAGTGTTCAGTAACCCCGCAAGCTCAGTGGGGCCACCGGCTTTGCTGTTCTTTGTGACCCACTGCCTTCAGCATGTGGCTTCCGCTCTCATCAAAAGATGGCACATTCCAGATAACAGGAAAGAAGGGCCAAGGGCAAGATACACTTCAAGTATGATGACAAAATTAAGACTTTTCAGAGAATAAGAATTTGTCACCAGTAGGCAGACACCTAAAGTGTCAGAGGGTATTTTTAAGGTAGAGGCAAAATGACCCCAGATGAAATCCAGAAATGCAGGAATAAATGAAGAGCAATGGAAATAGTGAATATGTCTGCAAACATAATTATTAACTGTAAACGTGTGGGGTTTAAAAAACCTGTGGAATTAAAATGCATCATATAATAAGGCAGGAGAAAGTTAAGTGGAGTTAGTGCTTCCAGGTTCTAGCACTGGGTAAGTGGTAAAAACACTGTCCTTAAAGTCAAGGATGCATGTTAGTCTGAGTTAAACACAGTAGTAGAATGTGTAACAGTATCATAGAGGGGAGACTAGGACAGGCAGAAATAGAAAAGGAAACATGAAACAGGTGGGTCACATTTTAAAATTGCAAAACATAAACCCAAACACTTTAAGTGATTCATTACTGGAGTTAAAGTTGAAAAGCTCTCAGCTGAATCAAGATTATCCTCCTACATACTTCTTACAAAAAACACCATTATAAGGTCACAGAAAGGTTGGAAGTAAATGCATAGGGAAACTGTATTAAATAACCGAATGAAAATAATAGGACTATAGTTTTATCAAGCAAAGATTTAAGGCAAGAGGCAGCACTAGAGATAAAGAAGACATTTTATAATGATAAAGGAATTCGTTTACCCAAACCAAATCAATCTAAGTGTATATTGGCCTAAAACAAATTTAAAACACATAAAACAGTGACAGAAGAGAAATAAATCCTTAACCATACTTGGAAACTTTTACACAGCTTTTGTGACAGTTAACATTGTATTCAGACCAAAACAAAAACAAAAAATCAGGATGTGGATGATCTGGACGATATTCTCACTACATTGCAGTTAGTTTATATACATTGTCCACTTGATCAAAAAGATTTAATTCACAGTTTCTTCAAGTAAAAGGTGAATTATTTACCAAAGTTGGCCTTATGCTGAATCATAAAACAAACCACCAAATTTCAGAAGATCAAAAACCTTCAACATTCTCCAACACGGTGGGATTAAGCTAGAAACCAGTAACAAAAAGATGACTAAAGAAACCCCCAACTTCTTGGAAATCATACAGTAGATTTCCAAACAGTCCTTTGGCTAAAGAATAAATCAAATTTCAAAATATTTTGAGGTGAATAATAATGAAGATACCAAAATTTTATGAGTTACAGCTGAAGCAGAGTGTGCAGGGAAATATATAGGCTTAAATGCATATATCAGAAGAAAAGCAAAGCTGAAAATGAATGACTTAAACTCCTAATCTCAAGAAGCTAGAAAGAGAACAGGAAGTAATAGACAAAATCAAAGAAATAACAGAGAAGGTCAACAAAGCAAAAAGGTCAGGTTTTTGAAGTCTAATAAGATTAACTACCACGGTTTAAATTTGAGATGCTAGCCAGTGAAATAACGCCTAGCAGGGCCACCTGGGTGGTTAAGCATCTGCCTTTGGCTCAGGTAATGATTGCAGTGTCCTGGGATCAAGCCCCAGGTCAGGCTCCCTGTTCATTGTGGAGTCTGCTTCACCCTCTGTCCCCACCTTCTGCTCAGGCTCTCTCAAGTGCTTGCTTGCTCGCTCTCTCTCAAATAAATAAAATCTTTAAAAGAAGAAAAGAAAAGAAAGGCCTAACAGAAAGTTTTGAAAGGAGAAAACATTGTACACAACTGGTTTTATGCATAGGAAATTTAAAGGACTCTATAAACTAAGGGATTTATCAAGGTCATTGGATACAGTCTGTATCAAAAATCAGTTGCATTTCTAAATGTCAGAAACATTGAAATTTTTAAGATGATACCATGTACACTAGCATAGAATATCAAATACCTAGAAATAATTTTTGAAAAAAATCATATTGAGAGAAATCTGAAAGGATCTAAATAAATATATGAATATACATGTTGATGACTTGGAAGGCAATTTTGTAAATTGTTCCCCAACTTCAGTGTGATACTGTCACAACCCCCACAGTATGGGAAGAAGTTAACAAGCTGATGGAAATGCAAAGGACCAAGGCTATCCAAGGTAACCCTGAGCAACAATAAAACTGAACAACTTTCACCAAAACTGTGGTTATAATTAAGACTGTAATGTTGGTTGGCATAAGGATAGACAAATAGACCAATGTCACAGAAAAAAAGTTTAAGCACGAATCCACATATATGAGTCACCTGATTTATGTCCATGGCAATGGACAAAGGGATCGTCTTTTCAATAAATAATGTAGAGTCTGATACCCATATGGAAAAAAGAGACCTCTACATCAGACAGGAAAAAAAAAATCAATTCCATGTGGAAAATAGTCTAAACGTGAAAGGGAAATAATGAAACATAGGAGAATATCTTTAAGATTTGAGGCAGGCAACAATTTAGAGGACTTAAAAGCATAAAGGGGGAAAAATTTAAACTAATCTGTGGTGATAGAGTCAAGAGGTTATCACTATGCTGAACATTTTTTTTTTTCAGTAAAGACAATTTGGTATCAGGTATCAGGAAAGAAATAAGATATGAGTAAGGGTATAGGTAAGATTTTTTTAATGATAAAGCTATTGTGAATTTACATGGACAAATTTTAAATTTTAGTTATTTTAAATGTAGATAAGTGTATGTATATACAAAATATCACTGAATAAATCTGAGTCTGCTTTTTGAAACTTCCAAGTAATCTGGCAGATCTAGATGGTTTATATTGTAGCCTATTAAACTGTCAAGAAACATAATCTTTGTAAATACTGTTCTAAACAATAGAAAAAATGGGAAAACCCCACTTTGATACTAAAGTCAAATGGGATATATGAAGAAGGAAAATGGGTAGGCCAGTCTCTTTTATGAACAGGGCTGATTTAGCCTAAATGTTAACATTTCAAATTCATCAATTTATTCATTATGACAAAGTAAAGTTTACAGACAAAATGAGAGGTTGGTTTAACACTGGAAAATGTCTTCATGTAATATGTCACATTATTAATAGATAAAAAGGAAAATCCACATTACCATCTCAATGAATGAAGAAGGGGGGAATCAACAAAATGCAACACTCATTCGTGATTTTAAAAATTAACTGAATGAAACATCCCCTTGATAGATTATGAATAGACAGACAATTCCCTAACGTGATAAGTGAAGGTTTACTAAAGACCCATGGTTAATGTCACAGCTTAATGATAAAATTTTAGAGATGCCCCTTTAAAGTCAGCAATAGGGCAGGAAGGGCTGTCTTGCACCTGTTCCACAGCGCCCTGCGATCTCGGCCAGTGCAATAAGACGGGAAGTAGACTAAGCACTGGAAAATAAGAAACATTTATTACTAGTGGGCAAGATCATTGTTGGTTTTTTTTTTTGGAAGTCCAAGGGAAACTACAAAGTATTATAACTAATACGAGGTTTGAGGGTATTTGGATGTAAGACCAAACATGCAAGAATCACTGGTCCCTTTTCTACCCAAAAGTACTTGAAAGTAATATTTAGCAGAGTCTCATTCACATTAAAAAACTATAAGTTACCTAATAATATGCCCAAAGTCAATGGGGAAAAAAACTCTACAGAAGAGGGCAAAGAGTCAATTAATACAAAAATATGTTTTGGTCTCTAAGTAGTCGAGAAGATGCGATCAGATGCCATGTCACAACTAATCACATAATACCAAAGATGGGCACAGATCTTGGGAAAACAGTTTACACTTCTTTTTAACTTATACTTTCTTTTTACACCACTTTAGTAAAGAGATGAAATCACACTTTGGTTATAACAACAGCCACATATAAATCTTTTTACAAAAAGTTCTGCATTAAACTTAGGTTTAGAAATCGTTGAACGCTGGAAGCTTATAGACATTTGTAGCAGAGATCGACGATTGAATTGCTTTTTCCCCAACCTGGAAAATCGCATTGATGTTTTTATTGTAAAACAACGTATTGGCTCTAGATAGAATGAAGTCCAATATTTTGTTTTAAATTCAGCTATATCTGAAGCTACTAGCAGTAAGTACACTTTGTGAACTGCCATAGTCTCCTACATTGGTCCTGTTTTGACTTCCCATAATTATCTAAAACATTTCATTACCATGACATTCATTCACATGAAGGTTACAGTTGAGATTAGGAGAAAATGTGTAATAAAACAATTTGATAAAATTCCTTTCTCAGGGGCACCTGGGTGGCTCAGTGGGTTAAAGCCTCTGCCTTCTGCTCAGGTCATGATTTCAGGGTCCTGGGATCGAACCCCGCATCCGGCTTTCTGCTCAGCAGGGAGCCTGCGTCGCCCCCCCCCCCCCCCCCCCGCCGTCTCTCTCTGCCTGCCTCTCTACTTGCGATCTCTGTCTGTCAAATAAATAAATAAAAATTTAAAAAAAAATTTCTTTCTCAGCATATGTAATAGCAAAACACTAAGGTAATTTACTGCTTATGATACTCAATGTTTAGTATTGATACTCAAAATTTGAAACTCAAATTTAATATTTCTTGAGACCTTTGCTTTAATATAGTATCTGACACAGATTTTATATTTAGTTCACTAGGTTGTAAATTCAGTTTTCTTACTAAAAAAGGCTGAGATTTTATAGTCCTCCATCTAAATGAATGCTTTTTAACTCCTAGTGATAAACATTATAGACTGATTTTATTTTAAAGAGAGTCACATGTTTTACATTTGCAAGTTCACTTGAATTTCTGAAAGAAGGTGAGGTACCTATGGCATTGTTCCCGTAATGCATCATGTGTGAACACCATAAAGCACGTAGGAGGTTGTTTCCCTTGGCAGTATTTGAATTAACAGGAAAAAAGAAAGTAACCTACATAGCCTTAGCACTAGAGTCTCCGGTGCAATCCAGTCCATGGCCCATGAACTAAGAATGGTTTTGACCCACGAGCAATGAAGAATTGACTTAGCAGGTCTGGCTTATTCAAATCATGCACATTCCATAGATAAGTCTGGCCCTGGACCAGCTCCTGGGAGATGACCTCTAAGCTCTTGGAATATCCCTTATCATGTGAGTGAGTGCCTGTGTTTACTCGAGGCCTTGAGTCACCCCAGATAGTTTCCGATAACGATGATTTATGCAGTTATGGTGGGGACGTTGTACCCTGCAGAGTCAGTTTAATCTCTGGAGGAGCTGGAAGCTGAGTGAGGTCAGCCTTGTGAGGGCTACATGCCTGTGAAGCCGACCCCCGACAAAAGTCCTGGACGTGAAGTCTCCAGTGGGTTTCCCTGGTTGGCAGCACAACACACATGTCGTCCCACACATCTGGAAGAACTAAATTCTGTCCGTGCGACTTCTCTTAGGACGATGGGGAACTTGCCCCCGACCTCCTGGCCTCTTCCTCATGTGCCTTTTATGTGCTGATTTTAAACCCTCTTTTTGCTACCTAAACTATAACTGTTGGCATGAAGACTTTTCTGAGTTCTGTGAGTCAGGGTGGTCCTGGGGACCCCAACACAACATGTTTAAATGATTGTGATTATTATAAACAATAAAGAATATGCGACAGAAACCATAATGTGTCCCATGAAGCCTATCTGGCCCATGACAGGAAACCTTTGCCAGCTCAGGCACAAATGCAGCAAATAAATAATCTGTTATTTTCATACACTGAAATCATAACAGTTAAAATGGATGAATAGCAATGTAAAAAAATCTCAAACTGTTTTAAGTGAAAAAAGTAACAGAAGAATAATACAATATAATGGTATTTATGCAACTGGAGTTACTGTTGTAAGTAAATGTACATGAAAACCATATGAATCCCATAGCAGGGACATCCACAAACTTTAGGACAGTGGTGAGCTCTAGGGGGAAAAAAATGAATGGAAAGTAAAGCTTATTTGTCACATTTTCATTCTTAAGAAGAAGATTCAGGGGAAAACTCCAACCTCACAAAACAAGTGAAAGTGTTTTCTTTTACTATTTTTTTAATTCATTTCCTTAGTTCAGCTTAGAATTATAGAACTGTTGTGCTAAAGACTTCAGCTGCTTCAAACAAATTCCTCAAGGCCTAGGTTAAGAAACTGGCCTTGGCAGGTGAATTGTCCAAGGTCATGCTCAATTCTTACTTGTTTAAAGAGGCCATTCACTAGGAGGTGTGTTGGCGTTGGCAGGGTTAGTTATTCCGAACTGTGGAAACTGGGAAGTTGGTTCTTTAAACGTAAATACATAGGGGGATGCTCTACATTCTAGAGACCTATCAAGTTCTCTTTCAGTTTTGTGAATCTATAAATTGAAGAACATTGAGAGATTAGGCAAGTAAGGAAGAAAGAGAAACTTCCTGAGAATTCAAACAACTAGCTTTTTTGCCAATAGTAAAACATCGCCTTCTCAAAGGTTAATTCCCTGTGAGCTGGGGGCCACTAACTCCACTGTAGCTTTACAGTGTAGGGGAATTAATTAATTCATATTTTCTTTAAAAAAAAAAAAGTCTGTGCTCTTGGTAGCACAGAGATCATGCCAAAGTTAGTGTCCCTTTGGTTATTTCGAAGATTTTAAGGGTATTAAAATTTAAGTACTTTTTAGGATTTCAGTAATCAAATAAGAAAGTGATTTTTAAAATGCTATGTAGGGACGCCTGGGGGGGTTCAGTTGTTTGGATGACTGCCTTCGGCTCAGGTCATGATCCCAGGGTCCTGGGATCAAGTCTTGCATCAGTCTCCTTGCTCAATGGAGAACCTGCTTCTCCCTCTGCCGGCCACTACCCCTACTTGTGCACTCTCTGTCTCTCACAAATAAATAAAAATAAATAAATAAAATGCTTTGTAAACAGTAAATAAGGGTAAAAAGTCTTACCAGTAATGTTAAACACACAGAAGTCAGATTTCTGGTACATAAAATTTAATGACCCCTTTCGTACATACACTGGAGTTTTTGGGAGAATCGAATGAGATAATAAACGTTAAAAAAATAAAGAGACAGAGACCCTTCATAAACATTTAAATACTATGTAAATGAGACTTATAAAAAGTATTACTATCACCCTGTGATAACACTCGTGGGCTAATTATCATTGTGAACGGAAAAACACATACTCACTTTGGTTTCCTGAGATCAGAGGTGAGCTGTGTCAGCTATAAATAAGGAAAAGTAACATTCATCCACCTTTTTCTTTGTAACCCAAGCCAGGTTATATGAGAGATGAGAGAAAAATAAGACCTAGTTCCAGCCCTTTTTTCCAATTCAGCATTTATTGAGCACCTACTATGTGTTCGGTGGAGGGAAGCTAAGCATTTACATTAAGTGTCATCACATTTGCCTGACAAGATATTACCTGTATTTTTCATATGGAACCTGAGGCTCAGAGAAGTTATATAACTTAAATTCCAGTAGGCCCAAAACTAGCATTTGAACCCATTCTGGCTTGAAAGCCCATGCCACCCAAAACAACTAACAATACAAGAAAGCTAGGATCTGAGTGTTAAATCATCTGGTCAGTTGTTGGTAGCGGGTAGTGGGAGAAGACACTCGCGTGGGCTGCAGCAGACAGGGGAGGCTTCTGGACAGACGCCCCGAAGGACAGCTAGAATTTGGTGGGTGAAGAAAAATGAACACTGTCAGCAAGGGGAAGTGATAGGTGGTCACCATTTCCTGGGGTCCCTACCTCATTGAATCCAATGGTGTGTGTCTTAGAGATGAGAACACACTCTGGCCATGCTATCTCTGGCAGGCATTTGGTCCCAGTTCAAGAAATAGGGTTGGGGGAATGGAAGACTTACTGACACATGGAGGATGGAAGACGAAACCTGGAAATGATGGAGGATTCGACTCCTTTCTAGAACTCAAGAACAAAACCCAACCCCAAGGCCAGGATAAAGGCTATGATGCAACATTTACAATTCTATAAACACACCACATGAGAGAACTATTTGAACGTTTTCAGGTGGATGGCACCTGACTTTTGAAAACCTTTTGAAAGTAGGCATTGAGGTAGAGTGGACAGGGGTTGGGATCTTGAGACACCAGAGACAAATTAAAAAGACTTTGTCCCCGAACGCCATTTACTGACACATGCATTTACATGAATATATTGAGCCTTAGTCACCACCGAAACTTTGGGGTTGTGAGTATAAAATAATTGATACAAAAATTCTCTAAAAAAGACAAAAATTGGTATAGATTAAGTTTCATTTTCAAGCAGCATTGACATCAATACTACTGCAAAGATTATAATAGGGAGTTTATCATAACATGTGCTCTAATACGGTTTTAAAAGCTTTTCCCCTAGCTTTGAAACACTTACAGAATAGATATTTTTATATATAGCTTTTCATTTCTATTGGCAATGACTTTTAAAGAGAATTAAACCATATCCTTGTAGCCAGACTTTATAAATAAAAGTGGTAACAGAGCCAAGGGAAACCTTATTTGGGACACACAAGATACTGTGTTTTGTTTAATTTTCATATTTTTTTTAAGATTTTATTTTTTATTTATTTGACAGAGATCACAAGTAGATAGAAAAGCAGGCAGAGAGCCCAATGCGGGGCTCAATCCCAGGACCCTGAGATCATGACCGGCGCTGAAGGCAGAGGTTTTTAACCCACTGAGCCACCCACTTCCCTTCTCATGCCTGCCGTTTGGAATTCATCTATGGGCTTAAGAGTGGACCTGACACCGCTTCCCAGAAGGCAGCCATCCCTAGGTTAGCCCTAGGAAACGTCCAACATTAGTCATGTGCCTGCTGCCATATCTGGTGCTGTGTATTTATAGCTAATGCTGGTAGGTTTTCACTTGTTAAACAGCAAAAGAAAAATGGTTGCATGAAGGCCAAACAAAACACTAATGGAAATGGTTTTAATAATTAATTTTTTAAAGGCTTACGAATGACAAATCAACTGGGAAGCTATAGAAACATTTAAGCTGAAATTTTAGCTAAAGGAACCACTCTCTGGCTTGTTCTGGGGTTAAATGGGGGTAATTTAAAAGCTGCCAGGAAGAAGACCAGTGATACTTTGTTTTGTTTGCTTTTTTTTTTTTTAAACAGCAACCATATCCTTGAAAGGAAGAGTATTTTACATTTAAGTGCTGCAAGATGATGAGAGTCAATAAAACACAGAATGGAATGAATTGATAGCTATGTTACTTAATATAATTTTATTGCATAGCACAGTTTTCAAAATCATGTTTAGATAATATCTCAGCTTCCTGTACTTATAGCCTAGTTGGCGCATTACTTCTCTCAGGTAGTTATAGCAGAGCAAAAAGTTCTATGGGGATTTTCTTAAGTTTTTCTTTTCTATATGTAATTCCATTGATGGGCCTCAGTGAACTCTCAATAAACAGTTAGCAAAAAAATTAAATTAAAAAATGCAACAATTCCCCTGGATAAAAGAATGGTACTTGCGTTTATTGAACATCTACCATGTGCAAAAATGATGTCGGGCACTTTTTCACATGGTATCTCGGGAAATCTTCACAATTAGCCTAAAAAGCCACCCCCACTCTATAGATAAAGATACCGTCTTGGCAAGGTTAGCCCAGTGTCCCGCCCACGCGACATGTGGCTCAAAGAGGGGTTGGACCAGATCCATCTGACTTAAGTCTATTTTTTTCACTTTTTCATTGTGTTCCCGTGACCATGCAGTAAAAAAACCTTGTTATTGGAACTAAAGGTGGGCATAAAGGGAAGTGCTCCTAAGGTGTTCATGTCCTCCCATCTTGTTTTTTCATTCTTTCTCCTTTTGGAGAAGATGAGCAAACCTCTATCCCTGGCTACCCCCTTCACTATTCTGTTGCGTGCCCAGATTGATGTTATAAAAAGATGATGATTTACATTTGAATAGTAATTTCAGCTTACAAAGAGTTTGCAACATCCCTTTTCCTCTTCATTTTACAACAGAGAAAATTAAACTCCAAATAGATTTGTGACTTACCCAAATTCACATATCTAATTAACAGCAGAGGAATTCTAACTAGATCCAGAATTCCTGATTCCAGATACTCTCCATTATATCCTCAAGTGAGAACATGTGTGGTTTTCCCTCTACAGCTAGAGAAGATTTCACTCTCCCGGAGCTCCATTTGCTTCTTTTCTTATCTTATCTTAAGAAAAGCTTACCCTTTCAAGGGATGAAATTTATTAGGTACTCACAAGCCTCTCCATATCCTGCTATAATTATCCGGATATGCAGATACCATTCTCTGTTGAAAGATGTCAAAACATTCCACAAATGGGTGTAGAAAAACACATGCAAATGATTAGACCATCATTATTTATTCCAAATGATATGAGGGTGGTCCTCAGCACAGCAGCAAGAGAAGGCTTAGAATTCCACCCACTAAAAGAGAGCTTCCAGCCCACTTTTCTCCCCATGACTTCTTACATAACTGCTACAAAAGTCCATCAACTGAACAGGGCAGACTTTCCCAGAGGATGTCAGAATAGAAGAGGGAGCTGTAATGGTTGTGTTGTCTCATCTTCTCAGTTTACTTTAAGAAAATTAAGCTGGAGAAGGAAGGCTGGCCTTAAAGTGATTTTCCCCAAGTGAGCAAGCAAAGTGACAGAATGGGAAGAACACTGGGATTTATTTGAAAGATCCCAGGGGCAGTCTACTTCTTGAAGCCTGACTTTGCTTATCTGTATCAGGTGTGGTGTAATCCCATAATGCTGTTGAGCATATTAAGTCGGATGATAGAGGGACAGAGGAACTCCTGCTGGTGTGTAAGCAGACAGAGTAGCAATCTAAGAAGGAGCTAGAAACACATTTGTATAAGATCAAGAAGCGTGATCTGTCCACAGCAGAGAAGGGGGTAGTGTTAAGACTATGAGGGGCTGGATTAAAGATCTTCAGATTGCTGTTTTTAACCAAATGCTTTATTCAGGTCATAGCTTTTGCTGTCTCGTTGTAATGATAAAGATGGCAGGACAAGGTGAGTCTAAAATCTAGCATCTCTTTTCTTCCAGGCCATTGATCCTTTCACTTCCTGTTGCTGCCCTCAGTGTTGAACATGCAGACTTTGATGTGTGGTTATACTTATTTTTTGTATAGAGAACAGTTCTTTATTCAATTTATTTAATTTTTAAAGATTTATTTATTTATTTTAGGGAGAGAGTCAGGGGTAGGGGCAGAAGGAAAGAGAAAAAATCAAGCACATTCCTCACTGAGTGTGGAATCCGATTTGGGGCTAGACTCCAGACCAGGAGATCATGACCTGAGCTGAAACCAAGAGTTGGATGCTCAATCAGTAAGAGAATAGTAAGAGAAGCCAAAAGACAGCCACCCACAGTAAGAGAAGCCAAAAGACAGCCACCCAGGTGCCCCTTTTCAATAATTTTAACCATTAAGTGTTCTGGGAAGAAATAATAATAATAGAGGGATTTTTCTCCTTTTTGTAATTGAAGACTCATTGATTTAGACCAGTTTTCCTAGAGAAGACAAGCAAAAAGTCTGGACCAAAATAATGTTTTAAACCAAAAAAGAACCAATAAGATAGTAAGGAATTCCTAGCCATGATCTGGGGAAAGGTGCAAACTTAGAATAGTAAGCTCAATATTAATGAATGCTTTTGTCTTAGGAATATTTGCCAAGCTAAAGAAGGAGTTGAAAGCCACAGCTACTATTCTTGGCATTCTGGGGCTACAAATACAGAGTCAATATTCAGGATTTACCAAGGTGGGCACCATCTTGTAAATGTCCTACTTTGGTCTGGGACCCAAAAGGTTTATATCCTAAGAACAAGAGAAAACCAGAAATAAGCGAGTCATCAATCTATTTAACCAGGCTTCATGCCTGATGGGTGGGTGACCAAGAGCACAGAAAATCTTAAAATTTGTAAGCATTCCCTCGTGTCTACAAGAAGCAAACAAAAATCCTCTTATGTATCAAATTATTTCTAAAAATAAATTTTCAATTACAGCATATAGCACACAATCCCAAATAACCAGACCCTAAGGCAACAGGACAGCATGAATGAGATGAAATAAAACATGTGAGATATGCCCACAGGGACATATATTAATATCATATATTAGTATTATCGAACACTGAAAAACAAGTGAACTGTGTTCTAAATAGAATTTTGGAAATCATTGGGTTTAACAGCAGATTAGGCAGTTAGTGAGTTAGTAAAGAGAGTTAGTGAATGGCAGGACAGATTAGAAGAAATCACAGAATGAAGAATGTAAAGACAAAATAAGGGGAGGTGGGGAGCAAATAGAAGAGAGAGTGAGAATCTCGAAAGATACCATGAGAAGACTCATTACAGATTTAATCAGAGACCCAGAAGGGGAGGAGAGAAGAATAGGGTGGAGTACATTTCATATAAGGTAATACTTGAGAATTTTCTAGAAATGGTGAAAGACATTAGTCCACAGAGTCAAGAGACCATACAAATGCCAAGCAGGCAAAACAAAAAGTAATCAATGAGATAGTGAAATTGTAGAAAACAAAAAACAATGAGAAAAATCTTAAAGGCAGACAAAAGGGAGAACTTACTTTTTAAAAAGTGAGATGTAGACATCTCAATAACAGTAAGAGAAGCCAAAAGACAGTGGACGAGGGCTACAGGAAATTAATTGCCAAACTAGCATTCAGCACTTCACAAAAATACTTTCAAGAGTGAAGGAGAAGTAAAGATATTTTCTGATGATAAAATCAGGGAATTTATCATAGATAAACCTGCACAAAGGAAATTCTAATGATAATCTCCAAAGTGATAGGTTAGTGATGCATAAATGAAGAACAGAGAAATTTATAAATACCACATGGAGTTAAAAATATTTAGAGAGAGCTAAAATACTACAGCACTGGAATATAAATCAGAAAGAAGACAAATGAAGTTAAAAGTTTTCTAAGATCTATGCACTGAGAAGAGTGTAAAGGTATCGACTCAAAATAGACTCTGATAAGTCAACAATGCATATTTGACTTCACATGACCACTAAAAGGATAAAGATTGTATTACTTTTAACTAATAGCCCCAAATGGAATGACTGAAAAAGACAGAAGTCTAGAGGGTGGTGGAACCTAGGTAAGACAAACAGGAAACATGCTTTGTAAGAGTGGATTTAAATCTAAATATATCATTAATATCGAATGGAAATGGAATCGGGGCTCCAGTTACAGAACAAGGATTGCAAGACTAGATTTTTTTAAACTAGAAGTGTAAGCTATTACAAGACATATATTGAAAACACATGAATACTCATAAAGTTTGAAAGTAAAACAACAGAATTATGTTCTATCAAGGTACTATCACCTAAAATAGAATTTAAGGCAAAAGGCATTTTTAAGAATAAAGGTCATTTTGTAATGATAAAAAGTCCAAATCACCAGCAGACCATATCAGTTCTAGTTTGTATCTACCAATAATATGTCCTCAAAACACATGAAGCAAAAATTAATATATATCTACAAGGAGAAATATATAAATCTACAATCACAGAGATTTTAACATATTAAAATCCCATGGGCAGCCCTTACTCACTAGGGGATGAGAGCCAGTAGGAAAATTTCCACTATGTGCACCCCCATGTGGCTGATTGAGCATGCTGTCTCTGAGAGTCCTGGCAAAACCACATCCCAATTCCTCTCAGCAGTGGTCAGCTCAATAAAGTACCCTTGACCTGGATCGACCCCCTTCCCTGTTTTACTCTTCCCCATCCCTGTTCTTTTTCGTTGGGGTCATGTCCCAAAATAAATTCTTCTCCCAGCCCTGCTACTAAGGGACCCAAGCTGAGACACTTGGTACCACCAGTGGCCGTATGGACACTTTCCAGATGGATTCTGGTATTGGATCAGCCAGACAGTGGTTGGGGGTCCCTGAATGTTGGTAAGGGGGTCATGTTAAGCCAGGCATGCAATAGCATCACAGTTACTGAGATGTACACTAGCGTTGAGAGGAAGGAAGAAGGTGGACGATGAAGCTTTTATGTATGTGCTAGTGGTGACATTGAAAATATGGGGTTGCTGTTAATTACTAGAAACATAGAACTAGCTGAGCTTGGCTACTGGTCTTGAGAAGTCTTGTAAAAGGAAGAGAAAATGGCCAGCTTGGTGAGCCAGCTATCAATCTCAAGGAATGCTGTGAAACCAGATCCCTTCCTCACACCATAGAGAACCCGCCCTTCTTCCTACAACCAGCCAAGGCTGCTGAGATTCAGTTCTGGGGCTTCATCGTGTCCCAGTGCTACAGAGTTACCAAGGAGAAGGAATACAGCCTTCATGATCTCCGATGCCAGTGTCAGGACCCAGATAAGGAAGCAAGAGACCTTGAGACACGGGATGGGTATATTTGCATGGACAAATCTGAGAACCTTGAACACAGATCCCTCCGACACCCAGAGACACAGTGCCCTCCCCCTCCCAGAGGAAGGAGGATGGTCTTCCTCGCCAGCAGACACCACAAAGACCACCAAAGGCAGGAGCCTCACAAGATGATGTTTGTCCTGACATCGGTCTCTGCCTCCCTTACTTCCACCAAAGCAACAGAGTCGGGCCAAGCACAGCCCAAGTTGGGCAATCCAGCCCCTTCTCTAGGAAGAAAGACTGTACACACCAGGGAATTGCAGGATTTGGTAATTTGCACTAACATGAGCCAGGAGACCTCATGGTGGAATGGACCGTAAGGAAGAGCGGAGAAAAGACAACCCCTCTGCACCCATCTAGCTGACTTTACGTGGCTGTAAGAGCAAATGAAGAAATTAATATTCACGGCAAACTCTCTGCTAGTCACTGTATCAGGCACTTCACAGAAATTATTTAATTAGAATAAAATTAGATAAGTGTAAACACTCTTAGAAGTTATAATCTTGTTTAGAACACTTAAATATGTCATTTTAATACTGTGTCCTAGGAGAAACTCCGTTCGAAGGTTTGTGAAACCTTGGTGAGTGAGAGTCAAAAGGAAAAAAGACAAGAAGGAGTTGGGGGAAATCGGAGGGGAGACGAACCATGAGAGACTGTGGACTCTGAGAAACAAACTGAGGGTTTTGGAGGGGAGAGGGGTGGGGGGATGGTTGAGCCCGGTGACAGGTATTAAGGAGGACGCGGACTGCATGGAGCACTGGGTGTGGTGCATAAACAATGAATCGTGGAACACTGAAAATAAATGAATAAATAAATAAAAATTTTAAAAAATAAAAAAAAGAAGGAAAGGAATGTGACATTGCAAAATTACAAAAGTATTAGAATATGGCTTTGAGTAAGTTTTTATTTAGTTTGGGGGAGGGCAGACCACCTGAATAGTGTTTTAAGAAAACTAGCTACTGGGACCCCTGGGTGGCTCAGTTGGTTAAGCGGCTGCCTTCGGCTCAGGTCATGATCCCAGCGTCCTGGGATCGAGTTCCGCATCGGGCTCCTTGCTCGGCAGGGAGCCTGCTTCTCCCTCTGCCTCTGCCTGCCACTCTGTCTGCCTGAGCTCGCTCTCTCTAATAAATAAATAAATAAATAAAAATCTTAAAAAAAAAAAAAAGAAAACTAGCTGCTCATTGACCTTGGGAGAAAGCAGGTCAGGAGCAATTCTAATGCAGAAACTCTAGATAAGCAGTTGGGGCTTCAGTGGAGCAAAGTGAATTCCTGGAGCAGCCCCTCCCCAACACGAGGTCACAGAGAGAGGTCCTTAGTCTGAAACCCAGAACCCAGCCTTCCCTAGGCCTAGTGAGTGATGCTCCGCACTATGATCTGGGACTTCCCAGCCTCCAGAACTGGGAGAAGTGAATTTCCAGGGTTTTTCAGCATTGGTGATATTTTGTTACAGCGGCCCACATGGACTAAGACATCCCCGTGGCATTTGCACCTGCCTTTACTGTGGGCCTCAGTCAGAATACGTGTTTAAAAGGTATGTTCCTCCTGCTGCCCTCTTGACTTCTGGAAGTCAGGGGCCTGTTTTATCCAATCTTGTTTCTCCTGTGGCCCATACACAACAGCAGTTTTGTGGG
>ML098609.1:0-14615 GCA_003697995.1 Taxidea taxus jeffersonii
ACCTGCAAAACCAGCCTCCCTGACATGCCCACCTATGACCCATTCTTCAAACCCCAGCTCCAAAATCTCATCCTCTGTGAACCTCCCTCCCCCCGCCCTACACACACACACACACTCATTAAAACATTTGGGGCTATTGCGGTAGGGTGACTGTATTTCCCCTGGGTAAGGGACATAAATTTGGAGGTCCAGATGGTAGACCATTAGGGGTTGAGTTGTGGCCCCAGGAGAGATACGTTGAAGTTCTAAACCCCAGCGCCTCTGAACGCGACCTCATTTGGAAATAGGGTCATTGCAGATTGACTCAGTTAAGACAAAGTCATCCTGGAGTTGGGTGGGCTCCCGACCCAGTCTGACTAATATCCTTAAAGGAAGAGGGGGAACACATGAGGAGAAGATGGCCACGTGATGACGGAGACAGAGATGGGAGTAACACACCTGCCAGCTGGGCAATCCCAAGGTTTCTGGCAAACCTCAGACGCTGGAAGAAGCAAGGAAAGTTTCCTCCTCACAGACTTTCTGCACAGGTTGGCCCTCCCAACACTTTGATTTTGGACTTCCCACTTCTAGAACTCAAGACAATAAATTTCTGTTGTTTGAAGCGACCCCATCCCTGGTACTTTCCAGCCTCAGGCCTAGGAAAAGAACACACCCGCTATCCTTCCTGCCAGTGGACAGCAACTTGGCCTCTTCTCTCTCCTCAGCCTCCACAGCCAGCCTCACCCCTGTGACGCCCCTCCTCCCTCTTGCCTCTCCTCCCTGCCTTGTCTGACTATTCCCGCCATCACACCCTTAATCTTTCTTCTCTTCACACCTGCATTATTACAAAAGTTCTCAAGGAAGTGTTCCTGCTCTGGGTTCTTCCAGGTAAGTGTCCCTCTATACATCCACACGGTGGCTGGAAGGATCTTTCCCAAAATACAACCTCGGGGGGTCCTCAGAGCCTTCAGGACTTTGGCAACGGGGTATAGGCATCTCGCTCTAGTTCTAGACCCTTGACAATGAGGGCTGCAACCGTCACCTTGGGATCACCTGCCGCCACCACACTAACACGCATACTTTGGGCCAAGCCTACAGGAATATTCCAACTCTAACGATTTTGTCCACTGAAAGATTTTCACCCACCCTTGCCCTTGCCTTCAACCCTGCTTCTCTTCTTTGCCTAACCAACTTCTACTCTCCTCAAAATTACCTCTGGTACCACCTCCTTCAGGAAGTCTTCTCTAACCTTTCCCCTTGGTGCCCCCCACCCCCGCCACCACTGGCATAGGGTCACCTCGACCAAGCACATTTCCACCACTAGGACTCCTTGTGGGGCAGGAACCATCTCTGTCACTTATATTACCAAAGCCAACAAAGTTACAGAGCTGGTGCCCAACAAGCAACCCTTCACCTTATATATTTTACTTACTGGCTTTTGACATCATGGTTACGGGTTGGGGACTGGCAACCTGCTAAAAATTTAACGTGAGTTGTTTCATCCCTTCCTTCCACCAACACCAACAGCTTAGCCTCGTTATGACTAAGGAGGCCGGTCTCTGAGAGACCAAGTAACTAACTGCCCGGCACACACAGCCAAAAGGTGGCCAGGGACAGGGGCTAGCCTGGACACCCAGAGGCCCACCAGGCTTCCGAACGAGGCCATTCAGAGTCATCTGATAATTAAAAGTTCTTCCCTGCAGTTCATCGGAATGCAAGTGGAGACCTCCCTAGTTCCAGCTGCCACTTCGATATCGACTTGCTTCTTGTCTAGAGAGGGGGAGAGAGAGAGAGAGAGAGAGCGAGCGCCATTCTCCCATGGCAGCGCGAGTGATGGCCCTCATCTGTCATGCCCAACTACGTGTGTCAGTGTCAGGGGAGGGGAAGAGTGAACACAAGTGTTATAAACACCAGCAGAGGCAGAGGAGGAGCTGTTTTATCCCCTCGGCACAGAACCTAAAACCAGAGCCAGGGCTGCACCCCGACTTTCACTCAGTGTGTGTGCTGGGGAGCACCTCACATGCACCCCCCCCAAGTCCATGCCTTGTTGGAGGCAAAGACGAATTAAAAACACAAGCTGCTCCGAGAGAGATAAATCAATTTTCATCAGAGCAGAGCCCCTGACACCACCCTGACAAATCGATATATTTCTCCATAATGGAGTCACTAAGGCTGCAACCAAGTCACTGGGAAACACAAAGCAGCCTCATAAAGAATATCGCAAAGTAATAGAATACCCAAATATGAATTTCAATTATCTGCCTTCAAGGGCACACTAATATTTTCAGGAGGGGAGTCCATCAAAAATTCATGGAGCCTGGCTTCACTGTCCCCCGTCTATGGTTTTGTGGGTTTCCGGGGCTCCCACTGCTCCAAGCTGGCAAATGGGTCTCACCCAGGCTGGAAGAAGAATCTAGAATCCCCCTGTTACCTGGCCCTCTCCAAGGGAGATGGGAAGCTCTGAGTAGACACTCCTGCCCATGAAGAAATGCCCCACTGGCAGGACAGGGGAAAGGACTTCCACCTGCCTGGAGGGGTTCTGGGCTGGTCCAAGGGTCCCACAATCTAGATGGAACTCCTGAGATCAAGCTGAGCTGGGGCCATCACCCAGAAACCCAGTGGGAGCCCACCCAGGCCAGGTAGGTGGAAGGCTCTGTAGCTCCCAATGCCTCCTGCCCTGCCTTCCCTTTGCAGACTCGGGGAGAGGGAGCAGGCAGACTCCTGAGAATGGCAGCCAGCTCCCCACAGGTATTCCCTGCTGAGCTGGGAGGGTGCCCCCTGGGAGTCCCCTTGGTCACACATCTGCCTCTCGCTCAGATATCCGAGTCATCGCAACAGTGACAACCACCACACAGGTAGTATTGGCTGAGAGCCTGGACATGGCTTCGGAACAGTCTAGGTCTGAACCCTGGGACTACCACACACAGCCTCAGCTTCTGACCTACCAGCTGGAACGAGGTCCCCCTCCCTCAGTGGACTGCGTGACCACGAGCCTTTACGGAAGGCCTGACCTGAGCTGGGGCCGTTCGAGGTTCTTTATAGGTTTTAAGCCATTTATCTTCAAAACAACTCAGTGAAGTTGCCCTTTTCTCCCCATTTTACAGATAAGAAAGTGGAGGCACAGAAGTAAAAAAAATAATAATAACAGCCGGAAAATGCTTAGCACAGTGCCTGGTACCTTGTAAAAAAAAAAAGCTCGATGATGTTATCATTTGCGTAATTCTATAATATTTAATATACTTGCCAAGTATAGTTTGAAGTTGCTTTAGGCACCTAGGCATGACGGATGTGTTCGAGAGCATTTTTATTTTTTATTTTATTCTTTTTAAAACAAGGGATGGGATTTCTTTTTTTTTTTTAAGATTTTATTTACTCATTTGACAGACAGAGATCACAAGTAGGCAGAGAGGCAGGCAGAGAGAGAGAGAGGAAGCAGGCTCCCCGCTGAGCAGAGAGCCCGATGCGGGGCTCAATCCCAAGACCCTGGGATCATGACCTGAGCCAAAGGCAGAGGCTTTAACCCACTGAGCCACCCAGGCACCCCTCGAGAGCATTTTTAAAACACCGATTATTCCCAGAGTCTTACAAGTGGTCTTGGGACCCTAACCCACCCTCTTCAGGGCTGCTGGAGAGAGCTTTCTAAAACACAAACATGAGCATACCACCACCCTGCCTATATTCCTTCAATGCATTCCCCGTGCCTTTTTGGTCAGGTCCAAACCTCTTGCCTTTGCAGCCAAAGATGTGTATCCGCCCTGGGTTTGCCTGTTCAGCCTCTGTCCCGCCCCTCTCCCGCATGTTATAGTTGATTGTGATTCTCCCCTAGTCCTTTCGGGAATGTGTTCTGTTCTCTCATCCCCTGGGATGTTTGCGTATGTCCTCTCCTCTGTCAGTGATGCCGATTCTTCCTTATTCTGGAAAACACCTTCCCTTCACACTGCAGCTCCCACCCCGTGAAGCTTTCCCTGCCCCCGCAGGCAGATCTGCATGCTTGTTCCCCCAGAATCTCCAGTGAGCCTCCTGTGCTCCGATCGCGGCACTACCACCACACTACACACCCCTGCACGCGTCTGCCCTCTGTCCGGCTAGGGTCTGCCGGGTGGCCAGGCCTCGCCATGAGTCTATCCCGGGTCCTGGCACACAGCAGGTGCCCATGTTCATGTAGTTTCTGTTGTGGTTTCTGTTGTTTCTATTCTGAACTATGGTGGGGTGGGGATGATGAGAGCCACAGGCCTGTGTTTGGCCAGGACACCAGGAAATCAACGCCAACCCAACAGGACCCACTCTAGCTATTTAATCGGAAAAGACATTTAAGGCTGTTAGGTGGCTCTTGGAATCTCTAGAAGACTGGAGAACCAATTTCCGAAGGGAATGGCCTCAAAGTCCAGTGCCTGGCTGCTCCAGTGGTGGGCGCTGTGGCTGCCCAGTCCCGGCAAGGTCCCCTTAGCTCCCCCTCAGTGCCATCTAACAAAGGAGGGACAGTGAGCTGTCAGGGTGGTTACGGCGACCTTCCCAGGGAGGAGACACATATACAGAGCCGGTGGGACTTCCTCACAGCCCCACGCACAGCAGGCCACGGAACTGTGTTCTCGTGCCCAGGTGTCCCTGCTGTGCCACAGCTACCTGGCTGTGGGTGGGGGGTGGGCAGGTGCTTCTGGAGCTGAGGAGCCTGGTGGGGGCTCAGACACATGGAAGCAGGGAGCTGGGAGGAGAGAAACAGAGGCAGCTGGCCCTCCCCACACACGCTTCCTCCCCGTAACCCCCCACCCCAGCAAAGAGCTGGACCACGCAGCTCAGCCCCCACTGTGGTGGAGTGGGGCCCCGGGATGGAGCTTTCTGCTCAGCAGAGTGTGAACGCCAGAGAAGTGGGTCAGCTCTGGGCTGCAGCACCCGAGGCCTGGCGTGTCTCCTCCACTGGCTCGTGCCAGGATGCAGAGGGCCCAGGGGAGGAGACAGGAGGCACCAGAGGAGGCAGAGGAATTATACGGGGACAAGCCTCGGCCCAGAACCATTACGAGGAGGGCTGCCCTCCAGGGCACTGATGGCCTGCGGCGCAGGCGGGAATTAACGGCTACCAGGGCTGTCGCTAAGCCTCTGGCCCTCCCCGGTGAACATGGGGAGGGCAGCCCACTGCCCCATGCCCCAAACTGAGGAGTCACAGTTGAGACTGGGTACCCGCAGCCCAGCAGGCCCACAAGGATGAATGAGGACCCTAGAGGGGGCCACTGTCCAGGCCGGGACACACATCAAGGGTGGGAGCATGGCAGCCCTGAGGGAGCCTGGCAGCCCTATACCCCTCCGCCAGACCTGGCCCTATGCCTGTTCCGGAGTCATAGCCTTTATAAAATAAACCAGGAACAGTTCTGAGTCCTGTGAGTCATTCCAGCGTCATGGGAACCCTGAGTTACAACCAGCTGACCAGAAGCATGGGAGGCCAGGCCTCGCACTGGTATCAGAAACAGGGGACAGTCTCAGGGGACCAAGCTCTTAAACTGCAGGTGCACTGCAGGACCCCCCACTGGTGTCCCAAGAGCTGGAGAAGGAGCTGCTGTGAGGTATAACCCCACACATTCAGAGTCAGAGGATTGTGAGCAGAAACAGAGGAGATATGCATCAGATCTGGGGTTCCCCTAGCTGGAAGTGAGGACTGACTACCACCAGGCTTGGACCTCCCTGCATCCACACTGCCTGCTTCCCACTCCCACATCTGCTGGTCTCACCTTAGCTTCAGGCTGAACTCTGAAGAGCAAAGAACAGGATGGTCTTTGGGGGTCTCCCTCAAATATAATAATCCTGAATTTGTTCGGAGCCAACCAAAATGCCAGGCTGTGGCCACCATGGGCAGCCACCACCTGCAGTCTTGGTCTGCTTGGGGGGCACAGCCCCTTCTTTTCTCTAGACCAGCAACCCTACCCCCCCACAAAGCACGTTCCCAAGCCAGTCATGGAGCGAAGAGTTTCACCCTCCAGAGAAGTCACTAACATCAGAAGGGAAGACACAGGGTGCAGGGACCCCTCTTCTCATGCTCCTTCCCCTTCTGTGAGGTCAACCATGAGCCACTGCTCCCTCTGATCCTCCCCACCTTGTCAACGCTGAGGGCTCCAACGAAGAGCCACATGCCATCGGAGTCCTCCACAGAGAGGCAGCTGGACTCAAGAATGTGGGAGCCCGTGCCACTACAGGAGAAGAGCCCAATGAGTGATGAGCAGGCTGGGGCCGTGTTCCAAGTGCAGGGTCGAGGAACCTAGGTCTCAAAGTGGCCTGCCGCTGAGCTCCAGGCTTCAGGCAAGGGAGGCTGGAGCCTCAGAGATCCACATCCTAACTCTGTCTGTGCTGGCTGTGACTGACTAGAACCTCTCTGAACATCAGATTGCTTCATCTGTCAAAGGGGGGTTCAAATAGCTCCTCCCTCCAGAGTCTGCCATGAGAATTAAGCGAGGGAATGCACGGGGCGAGCAGGACACACAGACCGCTATGAACGTGCCCTGTAACAAAGACGGTCACCATCACTCTCTGTGCTTAACACCTTGTGTCATGTTAGTCAAGATCTGAGAAGGGGGTGGGGGGATGAAGAAAAGAGAAAAAGGAGGAAAGAAGGAAGGGAGGGAGGAAGGGAGGACAGACAGGAAGAAAGGAAGAAAAGACAAGAAGGAAGGGAAGGAGGGAGGACAGAGAGGGACAGACAGAGAGGGACGGACAGGAAGGAAATGAAGGCATGGTAAGAGGCCTGGACCATGGCTGTGAATAGTTAACACATCTGATCTGTGTGTCTGCGGAGGTGGGGATGGGGTGGATCACATGGTCTGCTCAGAGAGCTCTGTGGGGTTCCACTGCACCCTCCTCCCTGTCCCTATTGAGAAGCCCCACTTGCTGAGCTCCCACTGACCCCAAGTATGGGGACCCTCACAGGGCCTGGTGCCAGCAGATGAAGCTGTCCTCACGAGGGAGCCAGGGGACATGCAGCATCCCTGGGCCTCACTGGAACAACTGCTGGCCACCTGCTTCATGCCACAAGCTTTCTCTGGCAATCCACACTTACTCAACCTGATGGGCGAAGAGGGCCCAATTTATGTCACCGCACGACCTCAGGCAGGTCACCTCTCAGAGCCCGTTTCCTCATCTGTAACTGGGAAAGGTGAACAGACCCCACCCTGCTGACCTCACATTGTGGGGAGGGGGTTTCTAGCACTGGGGCCAGGTGCTAGATGAAGAAATTCCTATTCTGGTCGCCTCCAGCACCCCTTTTGGGCAGAGCATTGCTTGGTGCCCTACAGATGCAAAATAGAGTCGGGTTCTTTCATGAGGGGCAGGGTGGGGAAGGGGATGTCCACAGAGAGGGCAGTCCAGCTCTATTCAGTTTCAGCTGCATCTTAGAAACTCCTGCCCTCCCCACCCCCTCAAGTTCCACGTCAGGGCTGGGCTAGCTCTTCCCGAATATTCTCCAGTGTTCCCTTAGGTTGCAAACTCGTGGACTCCCTAACAAAGTGAATACCGATAAACTAAAAAGAGGAAAATAACCTTAACATCAGTCTGTATTGTGATGTCATACCCCTCCCCCAGAGTTCAAGGGCCTGTGAACTAGGAGATGAAACATTTATGAACCTAGTTTTTAATAGCTCACATTTATCAAACACGGATTACATGTCAAGCACTATGTGGAGCCTGTGACAGCCTTTATCCCAGGGACAGCTCGTACCACCCTATGAGGGGGGGCCCCTATGACCCCATTCCCAGCTTATTACTGCACACCATTTACAGTGGTCCAGCACCCCAGCTCTGCCTGACTCTGGGGCCAAGCCCTGCACCCCTTAGGCCACTGACCAGTGCTGGACAGAAAGCCCTGGACCCAGCCCCTGCCTTGTACTTGTGTCTGACTTTGGGCAAGTTGCTGCCTTCTCTGGGACTTTCTCCTTACCTGCAAAGTGAGGTCACCGGCTGCCAGCTGTCAGGCTCAGATCTACAACCCTGTGACCTCTTCATGCTTAAATCCATGATCTTCCTTATTTTTCTTCTATTCACAACTCCAAATGTTTCTGAAACCAGGGCAACTAGCCTGGAGACCTGCTCTTAAGGGAGGTGATCACAAGATTTTGGCCCCTCCATAATTTGAAGCAGAGAATCCTCTTTCTGATTTTGGTTACCCTGTAAATTCCAAAAACTCTAGACAATCCCTGTTAGAATCAGCTTTGGAAATCCTGATATCACATGACTATATTTGACATACACATTGATCATCGGCTAAGAACCCATTCCACAGTCTAGAAGTCCACATCTCATACTAGACCTGGGATGGAGAATTCTGAAAAGTTTGCTATGGAGTATTAAGAGGTTCTTGGCTAAGAAGGAACATCACCACTTATTATATGTCCTCCTAGAGATGCACAGAGCATGCAAAAGATTCACAGCAAAGGTGCTGATAAGTCCTGCAGTAAAGAAATCCAGGCAGTTTTGTTTCATCCAGATTTTTGTAGAGCTTCCTTAGCCACAGAACCCTTTTACCGACTGCCCAAACTGATGCTTAAAACGGTGCATACTAGTCCCTGCCAAAGCCAAATGCCATCTTCTTGGACCCCCCAGGTCAATGGTTCTTGAAATCCAGAAGCTGAGCTCTGAACCAAGTACAGAATGAAGGCCAATACTAGCTGTCACCCTCCCAGACACACCACTTCCTACCTCACAGCGGGGGTGGGAGGGTCTGATGAGCTGGGAGGGCTGCAATTAAGAAGGCCGCTGGTCCTGTGGGGCAGGAACTGGGTAAGCCCAACTGGGTGACAACAAAGCCACAGTGAAAAGTCACACTTTTCTATTGTAAGGGTAGCTCTGCATCCTTCTGGCTGTCTGTGGGATTGGGGAATTCATTCACTGACACATTGTGAAAGGACCAAACCAGACATGTTAAGAAAGACAGGATGATCTAATAGAACCTCTCCTATACTTTCCAAGTAGAATCAGTTAGGGGACAGTCACTGCCGCCCATTACTGCTCCCAGTAAAGCTCCATTAAATGCTTATTCTGTGCAGACTCTGAAGATAATGCAGTGATGAATTAGATTCAGCCACTGCCTTCCAGGGGTCCACAGCTCATGTGAAGACAGCCATGCCAACAGTTATAATACCGTTGTAATGGGAGTACAGGCAAGTCCTCAAAGGAACCTGAACAAAAGGGGAACCTAATTCGCCCCTTCCCAATGCAGCACAAGTGTCCTGAGCATCTTCTGTGTCCCAGATGCTGCTTTAGGCATGGAGGGAATGGACATGAAAGACACAGTCCCTGCCCAAAAGATGCTTCTGGCCTCTGGGAGGCTTCGGTGCCCAAGTGGCTCCTCAAGTAGAGTAAAACATTTCCTCCTCTGAGCTTTGGAATTCCCCATCAGGGTGCGTATCACGCTGTACAATGTCTTAGAAGGCTTGTTTTCCCTGTCAGGGCTGTAAGCTCCCCACGGGCTGGACCCTGCTTTCCTGATGTTTATATAACAGGTGTCTCCCTTAGCAACTGCTTGAAGATAGTAGATGCTCAATAAAGGACTTTTGAACACAGGACATGGAGGTCAGAGATCAGGATAAGGGAAGTTTATCAATCCGTATATTCGAGGGCAACCCTGGTGTGCATCCTGGGAGAGAAAGAAGGGTTCAATAGAGGGAGAACATGGACCCATTGGGGTGCATAGGGGAGCAAGTAGAGCTTGGGAAAGCCTCGTGGAAAACGCTTCATTGAAATGGATGTTGGAGGAGCATACTTTCGACAAATGAATATGAGGGGGCACCAGGGGGCTCCAGGGGGCTCCAGGAGTCAGCCATCATACCCCTAAAGAAACAGCCAGCACCCCCAGCTCCACTGCCCAAGCCCCAAAGGACTCACCCTCACACTGATAAGGCTCCTCCCTTTTGACCATCAGGACATATAAGGAGCCCCAGAAAGCTCTCTGTCCCCAGCTCCACTCCAGTTCGGAGCTGTCACCTGCCAGGACCTGGGCACGGCCAGCCCTCACTGTGTCACCCCCCCATCCCTCAGGAGAGGCCAGCCTGTTGTCCGCTGACAGCATCAGCCATGGTCAGCAGGGCTGCCAGTGGATGGCATCATCCTAAGCTTGAGTCCTGTCCTCGGATCCTCAAGAGGTATTTAACACTCTATCAAAAAGGTGAGGGAAACCTGTTTCAGCCTATGGCTCCTTCCTCTCTCTTAGGGTGGGCTGGGCAGGGCCATTGTTGAGGACCTCTGCTCACGTGGGACCAGGTGAAAAAGAGACCCCTGGGAGGTCTGAGAATCTGGAACAGGTTGTCTATCTGAGTTCTGGCCCTTTGGTGTGCTACCTCGAGTCAAACCCTTTCTGTACGGGGAGGGGGGGTGTTAGGACCCCTGGTTTCCTGGGAGGGTGTTCTGAAAACTTCTATGACAAATGTCGGTGCTTTCCTGGAATCTGAGGTACATGCTCTCCACCTCAGGGCTTGATGCTTGGTTGGAGGGGGAGGGCTCTGAGGAGGGAGGATCCAATGCCTCATGAAGGGAACAAAGGTAATGATAAGTGACAAGTCTGGGTAATTTGGATTGGGGTCCTTGCCAGAGCACGACTTTGGAAAAACCTCCAACATCCTGGAGCTTGAATGTGCTCGGCTATAAAGCAGAAAAAACACCTGCCCACCCCACCACAGTGGGTTGTTGAATCAGATGGTGAGGGTACATGTGAATGCTCCCCCAAAACTGGGAGGGCTCAGAAAAGCAGGTCATGCCTCAACCCCCCGTCCCAGAAGCCCAGGCCTGCCTGGTCTCTTCAGTCTGCAGAGGGAACCCGAGGCCTCCCAAGAAACACATTCTCCTCCAGAGAGAGGCCTGAGCCCCAATCTCACCTCACTGGGGTCATCCCAATGTAATACCTGCTTCCTCCCTTCACTAGGAGAAGGAATGGAACTCATTTGTGTAAAGCAAGATGATAAATACCAAATATTTCATATTTATTATATGCCAGACCCTGTGCTCGGCTTCTATTATCTGATGTAATTAAGTGTTCGTACTAACTCTCTCATATATATGAGATGTAATACAGGACATATAGATCATATGATAGATGATGCAAATACGCATGTGAGAGATGATAGGGATAAAGATCCATTTTCTCATTGTAGAGGCAATGAGAGGATAAGAACTCTGGTCTCTCTGTGTCCAAGGATCTTGCTTCTCTCTGATTTTCTACTCTTCTATACATGGTACAGAGCAAGGACAGAGTTCCTCTGGGTCGGTGAAGGTAAAGCCATGGTAATGCTCTCTTCATCCCCTAGTCCCTTCAGTAAATCTTTGGTTCCTTCCAGCACCTTCTTTAGAAGGGAAGGGGAAGGACCTCACTCCTGAGAATCACCAGGACCCCGGAAAGGCCCCAAGGTAGCCTGGCCCTGCAGGGTGGCATACAGAACATCAGGCCACACCCCAGGGAGCAGCTGGGGCTCTAGGCTATGGGACAGAAGCCCAGGAGGCAGACATCCCCGTGTTTGGCCACAGGCCAGGGGACCAAGGGTGCCAGTGAGCCAGGTGTCCGATCCTGGCTCAGGGAGCCTGGAAGGGCCTGGCACCAACAGGGAAAGCTGTTCTTGTGATGGAGCCAAGGGAGCCCACAGCCTGCCTGGGCTTCACCGTGCCTGCCGAAGCCACCTGCTGTGTGCCAAGTGCTGTCTCCTACAAACCACACTTACTTACAGCTGAGGACAACTTCTGACAGACGGGGTTTTCAGCTGCATCTCAGATAAACCAGTGGTTCTCAACCAGCGACGGTTTTGCCCCACAGGAGACACTGGGCAGACTAAACTTAGGGTGGAGGAGAGGTACTACTGGCCAGGAATACTGCTAAACATCCTACCATGAACAACACAGGCCCTCCTCACAAAGAAGAATCTGGGCCACAGGCACCTGGCTCCATTGGGTAAGCATCTGACTTCGGCTCAGGTCATGATCTCAGGGTCCTGGGATTGAGTCCTGTGTTGGGCTCCCTGCTCAGAGGGGAGTCTGCTTGTCCCTCTCCCTCCACTCCCACCCCTGCTCATGCTCTCTCAAATGGAATCTCAAAAAAAAAAAAAAAAAGAATGTGGTCCAAAATGTCAATAGTGCCCAGGGAGAGAAATCCTGAGACAAAAACTGTTTCTAGGAGAAGCTTACCAAGTTCACATAGCTGATGAGTGCTGGAATCAGCTTCCCGGTACTGATTCTCTGATTCCGACACCAAGGCTCCTCCTTTATATCTGTGATGAGGAGACGAGTGCCCCCCAAGGCAACCCAAAAACAAACAAGCCTGCACTCCCTCCAGCAGACAGACTCTGGAAATCCTGAGCCCTGCTGAAATGCCCTGGTGGGAAGCATCCTGAATTTTCCTAGGATGATGGAGCCATTGGCAGCAAAGGCTTGGGAGTTGTAAATGAAGACTTCTTTGTATTTGGAATTTTAGAAGTGGTCGATTCCCTCTGTGACTGCCCTTCCCCTCACTCCCCACCAAACACAGCATCAGTCCTTAAGTGCTCATGCCCTCGGGGAGCTCTCCACGGCCCAGAGATGAACCACACTGCCCTCTCACTAAAACTGGACAGTCACTGACCAAGTCCCTAGGGGCAGGCCAGATGGCTCGTGCCACATAGGTCAAGAGCCTGGCACGTAGTAAGGGTGCAATTGGACAGACGAGTACGAGGACAGCCATGGTAGAGAGAAGGTGGACCTCATCCTTCTCTCAATGCCAGTTGGCATCATGTACCCCAGAAGCTAAGTCCCTATCCATGATAGTCCCCAAATTAATTATGTCTGACCTCAGGAGGAAACTCCACATCTGACCATTCGGTGGACAGACAGGTGGGCACTCATTCCTAAGAAAGGGCAGCTGAGCACTGAGCTCCTACTCTTACTCTGGTCCCCTAAACTGCCTAGCCCACACACAGGCAGTAGTTTCTGGGGTCCCTTCAGCCCATGCCGCAGAAAGAACAGCATTCCAACCTCTGGAATCCTACTCGACTCGACAGCTTCCAGACACAGGTATCACTGAGAGACTGGCAACCAGAGAGGGAAGCCTGAGACCCCACAGAACAACTCGTCAGAGCTCCAAAGCCAAATGGGATACTTTGCCTGAAATAAAAGCTCTTCCTGCTGGGGAAACTGGAAAGCCCTTGATTAATAATTCCAAGAGCAGAACCTCACAGCTTCTCTGAGTTCCGGCCAGGAAGGCCTCAGCCAGCGATGGCCTGGCCAGACCAAGCTGAGAACTGCATTTGTGTGCAAAGGCCAAGCTGTGGCAGACAGGCTTGCCTGCTGGTCACTGGAAGGCTGTGAACATGAACATGGCAGGCACACAACCTGAGCTACAGAGAGGACGGGGCTAAGGACTGGGCAAGAGCTAGCACTTTGGGAGGAGAGGACCAGTCAGTAAAACCTAGCACTGGGATCTGCTGCCAACTCTCCAGGCTGCTTGTTCTCTTTCTAGTAGTGTTTAACTTTGAGCATTTGAACTAAGCTGGTGGGCTTTGAAAAATCCCGATGCCTGAACTTCAACCCAGGCATCTCTGGAGTGGGACCCAGACATAGCATTTAAAGCTTTCCCAAGTAATTCTGACGGGCAGCCAACCTTGAGAATCATAGGCCGTAATCTTCCCTTTCGGCCTTGAGGAGTTCTCCTGGTACACGATGATTCTGTTTTTCAGTACCCGAGTAATGTTTGTGCTCTATAGTCAGTAATTCACACCAAGGACTTGAGCTTCAGCAAGAAAGGATTAGAGGAGTCCAATAAAGGCAAGACGCTTACATTTTAAGCAATAACAAAACAGGGCACCTGGGTGGTTCAGTTGGTTAAGTGTTTGCCTTGGGCTCCGGTCATGATCTCAGGGTCCTGGGATGGAGCTCTGTATCAGGCTCCTGGCTCCGCGGGGAGTCTCCCCCACCCCCCCAGCTCATGCACTCTCTCTGTCTCTCAAAGTAAATAAATAAAAATCTTTAAAAAAATAACAAAATAACAAAACAATCAAATAGTAATCATATTTTTGCAACATCTTTCTTATCTAAAACCATGCTCAACCAGGATGCTGCCAAGCACAATTCTTTAAAAAAAAAGAAAAAAGAAGAAGACAATGTAATCACGTCCCTCCAAACACTCAGTGGCTCCCCATGACCTACAGCAGACAGCCTGGGGTCCCTCACAGCCAGTCTCTGGCCTAGGCATGTGACATTCCCTCCTCTCCGGCCTCCACCAAGCACAACCTTGCACGCACTGGGCCCACCTGTCCTGGAGCTTCATGGGCACAGTCTCCTCAGCCCTGCGATGCCCTCATCTGCCCCTTCCCCTTGTCAAAATTCTATTCCTCCTAAAAACCGAGCTAAAACGCCACCTTCTTCTTGGAGTTCTTCCAGTCCTCCCAGTTGTAATGACTCCCTCTCCCCTCTGCCAGGCACTGCCCCTGCCATGCACAGTAGAGCTAATTCTCTCATGACAATTCTAATTAAAGGTATATACTTATGTATCCTCATCCCTCTAAAAACAGGACATTCGCCTGTGGGTAGGGGATGTGTCTTATCCATCCTGGCACAGAGTGGGCCCTCAGGGAACGCAAAATGAATGAATGAATGAATGAATGAGTGAATGAATGAGTGAGTGAATGAATGAGTGAGTGAATGAATGA
>RCUC01115192.1:0-10048 GCA_003697995.1 Taxidea taxus jeffersonii
TAAGATACCAGTTGGTACAATGGGCAGGTAGAATTGAGATAGGCAGATGTCACTCCTTCTAAGCAATATCTTTAAAATATCTGGTTAACATGTATTTATATTCAAATGAGAAAATCATACACATTGGAAGTAACACAACACTTTAGCTTTTTTTTGCTCAGATCTGTACTTTTAGCATTTATTGCTCAGATCTGTATTGTCATATGCATAGCACTAGTCACTGGCACTCACAAAAGATAAGTGATTTTAATGTATATATTTACAAGTTTTTTCTAGTATTTTCAGTTTCTCATTTCTTCCTTCCATCCCCCATGCCCTTTCATGTATTCAAGCCAGCAAAACATTTCCCATTCTTCTATGGTTCTTGTTCTATCATAAGTTTTATTTTTGTGATGTTTCAGGACAAGGCATCTTTGAAAATATCTTATGTTGTTTAAACTTTAGTTGCAAATCCCTGGTTCTCAGCAAACCTCGTGTATCATGTGCTGTAGTCAGTTTGAACATTTCAGCCAGGACCTACAGACCTCAGTCTCAGTTGAGACTGGTCGGTCATTACACCATACCACCTACTTACAGAAATATGCCCCCAAAATACCCAGTTGAGATAGGTTGATTCTGACCCAAAGTTACAATTCAAGGGATCAATCATCTTTACATTTGTGAAAAGAGCCAAATATGAGCTGTATTTCCAATTTATTTCAGTTATGATTTCGTATTCTCAGTGGAGCAGAGTACTGGGCACCCACCTGGCTGACCCATCTTTTAACTTGGCTTTGGGTATAGGTGCCAATCCTTTGCCCAAGTAATACCAGTAAAAGCCACAAATGATGGCTGCCCACAGGTAAGCCTGTGCTTTGTTTGAATATGTTTTTCCTAATCTCCTCCCCACTCCCTGTCTCTCTTACCCACAGCCAAATTAAGTAGAGTTTCTGATGTGGGAACAGAGGAAAAAAGAAGTGTTTGCATTTGTTGAGCACCTACTATGTGCCTACTGGTACTATGCCAGTAATTCTAAATATAGTATATAATATAATTCCCACAATAGTCTGGCCAAATCAGTATTATTACTGTCTTCTCACAAATGACAAAACTAAGGGTCAACAATATTAACCTGTGCTAGATGTCCCTTTGTAAGGGACATTTAGCCCTTTGTAAAATGACGAAGGAACAGCTTTTGGAAGGACTTCAAAGGGTCTTCATTTTTGCTCTGGTGAGATTTTTGTGAGATAATGGAAGGGAAGGAGATAGGCTCATGGGTCATATAAACAAAATCATGTTTAAGTTTTGCATAAATAAAACTGGAGGTAAATTCCAGAGGGCTACTGAATTTTGGCAGGATATGAAGAATTTGGAATATAAAAGATAGAAATACTAAAGGTAATGAATTCCTGCCAAGAACACCAAGAAGCTAAGATTCAGGCAGGGAACAGACTAACTCCCACTGTTGGAAATTTTTATCTCCCAATCTGGTATTGAGAGCCAAACAAGGGGATGCCACTCTGCACAGATAGACATGAAGGAACACCTTTTAAAACTATATTGTAGATAAAGAAAAATTAGCCTTTTACCTTGAGGCCAGATATAGAGATAAAAGAATACAATGTATACACGAAGATATACAAATTACATTTCCTATCTCTTCATCTTATTCAAAATACGTCTTAAAAAATCATGTTTTATAACAGAAACACCAGATAACAAAGAAGTAAAAATTGGCTATCCATCCCTGGAAAGCGTTCAGAGATTCTGGAAACAATTATTCAATAAAAGCAACTCAAAAATTCCTTAATAATATGTATAGATACTCTTGAAGAATTCTAGAACTATATAATATTAAATAAAGGATTATTCATTAAAAGTGATGCTGGGAGTGATTGCCAAGGGCTGTGGGGGGTGGGGAGTGTTGGGGAGGGAAGGTAGGGAGTCCCCGTTCAATGGGTATAAAAAAGTTCTAGCAATCAGGCATGCAAGAATGTGCATATAGGGGTGCCTGGGTAGCTCAGTTGGTTAAGTGTCTGCCTTCAGCTCGGGGCATGATCCCTGGGTCCTGGGATTGAGCCCAGGGTCAGGTTCCCTGCTCAGTGGGGTGCCTGCTTGTCCTTCTTCCTCTGCCCCTCCACCTACTCATGCTGGCTAGTGTGTGTGTGGGCACATGCATACTATTTCTATCTCTCTCAAATAAAATCTTTTAAAAAAAGAATGCATAGAGTTAACAATACTGTACAGTACACTTAAAAAATTTTAAGAAGGTAGATTTCATATTATGTGTTTTACTATAATTTTTTTCTAAAAGTGGTTCTGGGAAATCAATTTTCAATGATAATTAATGAATACTTGCAAAATACCCTTTCTTAAGCCATTTCAGATCATTAGGTACTAATCAAACTAAGAATTATTACTCAATTATGTGTCTTAAAGTTACCCTACTAAATATATTTTTGAAATACACAATACAGTGTATCTCTATAATATGGATACTTATTTCAATAAGTTGACTGTTGGCAAAATAATTTCAGCAAAATAGGAACATGTATTTAGAGGTAGATTGATCTGCTGGCTATTTTTCTAATGGATATAAGCAGGAAATAATATGAAACTATAGTTAAAATCAGAACATTTGCCTGAATATCAACAAAATGGATTTTCTACCAAAGCATTTTCTTAGGAGAGGTCATTTCCTAGCTCAGATCAGCAGTGGAGCTAAAATATTAAAGATAGTGCCTTTTTAGGAAAATAGTCAATAAAAATGATTTTTACTTCCTATGATTCACTGATTGCCACTTATTATTAACTTGTAGTGCCCCAAAATCTAAGTAGGTACTTGGCTTCTTGATTATGCTCCTCCCATGTCATATAAAGACAAAGTCTTTGGAAGGTAGAAGCCAATAAGAACAGGTAAGAAGTGCATTACCCTTGCCAGCCCAGTCCCTTGAAACAAGTTCCAAATTCAAAACTTTTTTTCTTTGAAATCTCATATAATGTCAGTATTACCGACAGCACTGAAAACCATTAGAATGTAAAAGTAATCTAGAATTGATTTTCAGGACTGGAAAGAAAATACCTTATCTTCCTCTTAAGATCTGGGGCTCAGAAATTTACATTTTCATGGACAGAGATGATTCATGGATAAGCTTTGTCTCCTAATAGAGATTTGTTTTTACACCTGAAACTAAAATGCAAAACTCAATTTCAGCCATTCAGCATTGTCACAAGAATGGTCTCTATTAAGGTAATTGGAGAGTCACAGGGCCCCAGATTCACTCGTAGGGAATAGCAGTATCAAGGGTCTTAAGATGTATAATAAAGAGTTTCCAAAATTCATTATATATACACACCTATAAGTTAATAAAATTTGCATAATGTTTTAATACAAAATTTACCCATGAATATCAGGTCAAATGTCATCATAATTAAAGTTAAATTAAACCTCACCAATATATTGGACCTATAAATTAAAACCATAATAAACAATTTCCCCCACAATCCCATAAATGCACTTTAAAAATATGCCATGCCATGGTACTATTTTAAAATCATTCAGCCTATGCCCTCATGAACTCCACTCAGCTATAATCACAAATGCCCTTTCATTCAGATTCAACTTCAAACCAAAACAGAAACTATTCTCACCATGGCAGAATACACATCAGCACCATCAGCAAGTGGAAGGGACCCAGGGTCCACATTGCTTCCTGTTTGTTTCTCACCATTTGCCAACTGAATCAGTGTTTTCCCCTACACCCTTGTTGTGTTAGCTGAATCTATGGATATATCCAGACAGCTGCTTTGGTTTTCTCTAATCATTTCAAAACCCATATGGATATAGAGCTTTCCCCTGCATCCAAGCTCACTTGGCTGGGACCCTGACATCCTCCCCATTTTGACAGGCTTGTCGACAGAGCCTGAGCTGTTACCTGGACCATCCTGCTACTCATGGAGGTTCTGCTATATATCACTTGAAATCACAGTTCCCTCCATCTCTTGACTCCTGGATAGCCTGATATCTATGGACTCCTTTGGCTGTGTTCCCACCAAGCAGACTGAATCTCCTCAGATAGCCATACCTACTGGAATGAAGCCCAAGTTTATCAAACATCTTTGGACTCTGTACGTTGGACCATCACAGTCCCCTCATGAAGTAGCCCAACAACTGGGATTATTTTTTGTTCCACAGTAACCACTTTTTCACCACCTTCAACCTTGTATTCCTTAGGTCCCAGGATACCTTGCTTGCTTATATGTTCCCATTCATGATTCTGTCAACGTACCACAACTTTAGTGTGGTACTCTCAACTGATGCACGTGGCACCTAGAGAATGTTGGGGAATATTAAACAATTTATTTCTTTTAAATTTGTATTGTAGATTTGGTAATACAGTGTGATACTGATTCTTTACATTGGCAAATACATGCACCCTGAATGGTAGGATTCTTTTTTTTTTTTTTAAGATTTTATTTATTTATTTGATAGACAGAGATCACAAGTAGGCAGAGAGGCAGACAGAGAGAGAGAGGAGGAAGCAGGCTGTCTGCAGCGCAGAGAGCCCGATGTGGGGCTCGATCCCACGACCCTGGGATCATGACCTGAGCCGAAGGCAGCGGCTTTAACCCACTGAGACACCCAGGCGCCCCCTGAATGGTAGGATTCTTAACTGATTCTTATTTATGATAATAATCTTATGTAATCTCATTTAATAAGATTTATTTAAATAATTTTGATTGAAAGTATTTTTATTTACTAATTATAATTTGTATTTTTCCTTAGAATGAATATTTTAGGACAACCATCATTTAGTTTGAAAATGAAATAATTTGTTTATATTCTTCACATAAATTCACGTTTTCAATGAAAATATATTCAAATTTTGTGCTTTGAATATAATCTTGCATACTTATTTAAATCATTGTTGTTATCAGAAAACTATATAAAATCTTGATTTCAAAAACACAATGAGTTTACTGAGACAAATTCGAGAAAATAAATGTTATAGAAAACATAAAAATGTATGTATTATAGTTATTTACTTTTTGACTTATGAAGACACCACTAGCCCATCAACTGAACACCCAACAGGAGCAATAGTAATTAAATTTGTTTGGCTTTGGTCTTTTGCCAAATTAAGTTATATGAAAAAAGCCTAGCTATACACATATTTTCTAACTTTTTTTTATGAAAGTATATTTGTCACAATAGAAGGAAAGAACCATTTGCTTGATTTAAAAGGTGGATGGTGTGTAATCTTCCATTTATGCTCTTGCCTTAGGCTCTGCAAATGTCAGGAGCAGGCCTAGGAGCTAAATACTAATATGTATTTAAAATACAGTAATAGAATATTGACCCTAATTTCTCTTAATGTTATCTGTTGTTATTTGTCTGTTTGTGTTGGTAGAGGTCAAAGTGGGATCTTCCTTCTACTCTAGTGTTTATGTGAGCCTCTGAATACTGACATGAGACATATTTTGAACCATTTTCTAAACAATGTCATAGAAATACTCATTTGTTTTCTTTGATTTTTCTGTAGAATACAATATTTCATACGAGAAGATGATTTCTCTTTAGGGGTAGATTTCCTGCCCTTGAAGCAAAGAAATGCTGTGATTTTTCAGGACGTGATGCAGGTGGAGGGGTTCTGTGTGTGTCACTATCTGTGTATCCTCATTTCTTGGCAGCTTTGTTGTCCAGTAGAGAAAAAAACTTAAAGAACAGCTGAAATCTGTTTCTTATCATCATATTTTCCAGAGAATGGAGCAAGTCCTCTTGTCATCTGTTGGCTCAGTATCCATCTCTGCCGTTTGTTCTGCAAGATTTCCCTTGAGATAAAAATGGTGAAAGACAGCTTCATGCCTTTCGGGCTCCAGTCCTTCGCCTAACACCTGCCCCATAAATGCACGTCACTCCAATAGGATTGTTAAGTTGTCCGATTCTCCAGTGATCTGGTTGAAAATTTTGATTTGTAAAATAAAAATACTTTATTTAATCCTTTCACCATATACCAGCAAGCAAACCCATCCTGTTGTTTCACTCTCCCTGCATATTCTGTGTAATCCTGGCATTAGAAACTATGGAAACGGTGTGTGCAAAGTACACACACGTTTTCAGAAGATGGTGCTCGTATATCATGCTGGGCACTTTTTTTTTTTTTTAAGATTTTATTTTATTTATCTGAGAGAGAGAGAGAGAGCAAGAGAGAAGAGAGGTCAGCGGGAGAAGCAGACTCCCTGCTGAGCAGGGAGCCCGATGTGGGACTCGACACTGGGATTCTAGGATCATGACCTGAGCCGAGGGCAGCCGCCCAACCAACTGAGCCACCCAGGCGCCCCACGCTGGGCACTTTTGAACAAAGAGTCCTACACCAAGGCAAGTCATTATGAGGAGAGAAGATGACCACCTGGGAGGGAAGGATACCAGTCGGCTGGGTGGAGTGACTGTGTGCAGCAACATGTTCCTTTCTCCAAGGTGCAGTGGTAGCTCCCCCATTCTGGCTGCATTCCTGGTTGGTCAGTGGTATGCTGCCTCCCTAAATCCTGCAGTTTCAATTACAGTCACTGTAATTCTAACGCACTTCCTGTCAGGAAGTGTTGTGGGGACGTGCCAGTTAAAACAGCTTTTGCATCTGATGTGTGCGAAGCTGTGATCAGGGGAGCAAAGAGGCTCTCCTAGACGTTGCCAATGCAGGAGTTAGAGAGTTGCCAAACCAACCAACCAACCAACCAACCACATTCTTTTGAAGTATTCCCAATTGCCCCTCATTTATTTTAACATATTCCTATACCCTACTGCAATTTGTTGATTAATTTTCTAAAGACAGGCGCACCAGTGGGATCAGTCAGTGGAACATGTGACTCTTGATCTCAAGATTGTAAAAGTTCGAGCCCACATTGGGTGTAGAGATGACTTACACGCTTTAAAAAAAAAAAGAAGAAGAAGAAAAAGAAAGGAAGGAAGAAAAGACAGCCTGGTTACATTTATTTTGAGCTTTTCAGGTTTCCCAGACATTCCAATTAGAACACACAGATGGACTCCTCTTGGTGATTAAAGGCTGATTGCTTTGGTCCATTGCATCGTGTAGACAAAAACAGCACCTCAACAGCCAGCCAGTGGACACTCCATCAGCATGACGCTCTCACCTAATTCATGACTCCTGCTTTAAGGACCCAGAAAACTTGTGCCCTAATAGGCATTTTGATCACAAAACAGTATTTTTTTTCTCTTAATCTGTTTATTCATTCCTTTTCTAGGCAGAGAAGAAATGAGAATTTTCTTCTCTCCGCTGTTAAGCTAGGCATATTGTCTGACCCTCTCTTTCACTTCCACATTGAGCATAAATATTTTTAAAAATCCAAACAGCTTGAAAATATCCAAGTAGATTGAAAAAAAGAAAAAAACCCATGCAGATTTTTACTCTTGTTATGGTTAAAGGCAAATTCTCGAAATAGTGCTGGCACCCAGTGGTTGCATAGTAAGTACTTGCTGGACTGAATTATTGCACCCTTTCCCTGCATTTATCTCTGGAAGAGACCATTTGAAATAAAGTATCAGTTTGAACGTTGATTTTTGTTTTATTTAAGAAACTCGGTTTATGATAAAGTTCAGCTTCATAGCATATTATATTAAATTATTAACTATTAGAAAATGATGAGTACCAAGAGCAGAAAGAAATATGCTAGTTACTTATTTATACACACAGTGTTCCTATTTTTATACATTTTTTCAGTTACTAAAATGGAACTATAAACCAGAGGGCAACACATTTCTTTTTCTCTACCACCAGATGCATATAATGGAAATGTTGCTTACAAAGAGGACATTTGTTATTTCATATGTGATCATCAAGAAACAGATGGAGAGTGATTATGTGGTCCTTGTCCTGCTGACTGTCTTAAAACAAGTAAATGTTCATCTTTATTCTCTGAGTTTTGATTAATAAACAGTGATCACTTAGAGTGAGTGAGGTGCAGCTGCAGAAAGGTATGATTATCATCACTATAAAATGATGTTGGAAGATTAAGTCCCTTTAGTTCTGTTAGGCAAGTCTCGGTGGACATAGCTGGACCATAGCTTAGTGTACAGTGAAGTAGCTGTATGAGATCCAAAAGTTTTTGTATGAAGTGGAAAAACTCATTAGATTATTCAGTCTACAGTGTGGTTAGAGAAGTTTCACTGAGTTCTCTATATTTACAAGGTGCTGGGAATATAGAGATGAGTAAGATGTAGCAGACTTCTTTGTATCAAAGAATGTGATAAAGAAGTGGCACTCATTACTCCTCTAGTATTTTGCCATGGGTGGTACAACTTAAGCCAACTTTCTAAGAAACAAAGCACTTGGTCACTAGTTGTCCAATGGGTGGCTATTACCCAGAAGGTAAGGTGTCCCTCCTCAGGAGGGTTAATAAGATTAGTAGAAATTCATGAGTTTTGCTCTCTGGCATTTAATCTCAGTCATATTTTGGCATTCTTTGCTTCTCTTGTATGCCGATTTCCTTCCTGTTCTAATGCTCTATTACATTAGGCATAAATCTCACTTCCCTGTCTTCTCTTTATTGTGCTGTTTTAGTGGATTTGAATCTTAGTCCTCCAAATAAGGTGAAAAAGAACATCACATTATTTAATTAATTTAAATAAGAAGTCTAACCAGAGTCCTATCTCACTGGGTTGTTTGGAAATGAAAATTCAGTCATTTGGTGGGCAACCACTCTCTTTCCTGGGGCTTTCTTGAGTATCCAGTGGTTTATGTGACTGACTAAAACAGAAGAGGAGCCCTTCATGCTCAGCCTATTCTGATTGCTGTAGAGAATACTCTGCCCAAATGAGTCCTTGAAAGGTAGCAGCCTTTCTGGCGTGCTTGGGACCTCAAGAATGTCATTGGTGCCAAAATCTTAGAGCCAAGTATTCAGACTTCCAGGGCCCACCACACATTTTTTTTTTTTAAGATCTTGTCACTTCTTTCAGGTACTGGAAGGGAGTGGGTTGACTATGACTGATAATCCTCACTCATCCGTGAACCTTTAATTTTAGGGACCAAACATATTTCAATCTACGAGCTTAGACAGGAAGAAGTACTCTTCAGATACTTTAACTATGTACCACAAACTCCTCCTTAAGGCAAGGCCTCCAAAGACCCCAGATAACTTCTTAGATCTAAGGAGGGGCTAGAAAATTATAAAGAACAAAACATAAGATTAATATTTCATAATTATTTTGTTTCTCTCTGAGGACTTAACCCTCTACTTCAACTGATTTCTTTTTCTCTCTTTCTTCTAGCATAATAATGGAATGCTTGCTAGAGGCCAGCCTTACATAAATCCTGAGAGGTCAATACTATTAATCCCATGTGAGAGTTGAAGAACTGGAAGGTAGAAAAGATAAATGAGGTAGCAGAACTGAAATGTGTGTTTGTTTACCGGTTCCAAAGGAAGTATAGTTTAAATGGAGAGAAATGTCCAATGTGGGACTAGAACTCTTGTACTGTCACCCAAGTGTCTACGAAGTGGGTGATCTTGACAAAGATGCTTAACCTCTTAGATCCTGAGTTTTTCCTTCAGAAATGGAGCTACTTGCCTCTCAGATATTAAATGAGATCATGGACAACAGACTAGTTGGCAGTACTGTACAGATGAAAGAAACTTAGAACATTCTACGACATTATGGCTCCACAAGTTACACAACCAAGGTGATCAGTATTTGTGGGTATTAGTCAGCCCATGAGATGATGGAGATGTCCCCAGGAAATCAGGAAAAGAGAATTTCTATGTAGAATAATAGGCATCTGATTCTGAGTGGGGAGGAGATTAGGTGGTCAAAGAAGAAAGTAATAGGCTCTCCCTAAAGATCAAAATTTATGGTGATTCTTAGCAAAGTGAGCAGAGCATTAAAAATAATATTCAGGGGGCACCTGGGTGGCTCAGTGAGTTAGGCCTCTGCCTTTGGCTCAGGTCGTGATCCCAGAGTCCTGGGATCGAGCCCCACATTGGGCTCTCTGCTCAGCGGGGAGCCTATTTCCCCCTCTCTGCCTACTTGTGATCTCTGTCAAATAAGTAAATAAAATTT
>ML098612.1:11419-22704 GCA_003697995.1 Taxidea taxus jeffersonii
AAAAAAAACCAACAAAATGATAACTATAAGTAAAACCATAATGTTGGCTTAAACAATCAAAAGGCTTATTTTTCTCATGGTACAGTTTTATAGTAGGCAGTCATTCCTGTCCTTAGGAATCCAGAGGTGGGACATTTGTCCTCATCGCTGCAAGATGGCTGCTGCCAATCCAAGCACAGCCTCTGTGTCCTTGTCCAGAAGAAGAGGGAGGGGCAGAGGGGCAAAGGGCTTCTAGTAACAAGAAACCTTTTGGAAAGTTCTCCCAGAGTTTCTACCCAGTGGTGGTCACCTGAAAGAAAGGTGATAGAAAAGTCAGCTGAAAGAAAGAGGAAGAAGGGTTTTGTTTTTTCTTTTTGTTTTGTTTTTTTTGGGGTTTTTTAATTTCTTTTTTGTTTTGTTTTGTTTTGTTTTGTTTTTAAGTAGACATACTGCTACGTGGAGCACAATCTGATTCCTGCTGGTAAAGATGAGAGAGGATGGGATATTGGGTAGCAGTTATCCCCTGGTGAGCAGCAAACTACCCCAAACCCAGTGACTTAAAACAACACCACTTTGTTTCCTTGTGACTTTGTGGGTCAAGGCTCAGGATGGATGGTTTGTCTCTGTTCTACAATGTCTGGGGCTTCAGCTGGGATGGCTCAGACATGGGCTGGCTAGGGTGGCTGGCTCTATCCCTTCTCAGGGTATCAGCTGAGGTGACTGGACCAGGGCTGGAGGATTCAAGACAGCTTCACTCATGGGTCTGGGGCTTCCTATGGGCTTGGGGCTGGGGTCTCTCCATTCCTCCTCACATAAACTCTCATTGATTCGTGGGCTTTGATCATGCAGTAACCTAGTCCAGACATCTTTCCATGGTGATGGGGTTCCAAGAGTTTGAAACAGAAACTGTAAGTCCTCTGCAGACCTCTTCTGGAAGTCATACAGCATCGTTCTTGACACCTTTTACTGGTCAAAGCAAGTCAGAAGGCACACTGGACATCAAGGGGAGAGCAGATAGACCCCACCTCATGGTGGGAAAAGCAGCATATGCACACAAGATGGGGGACTCTTCCTAACTGGCCACAGGCACTGAGACTACTCTTTCTCCTCCCTGTCTACCTGGCACTTGCCTCTGTTTTTCTCTGCAAATCTGTTCACTCTTCCTCAGCATCCAGTTCAAAGAAATTGCCCTAGAATGGTGCCATCAGCCCAGGAGCCCCCTTACCTCTATGAGTTCTGACTCTATCGCCAAGTAACTTGAGTGGTTAAATTCCTATAAATGAGCATAGGGACAGGTCAGAAATCACTGGACAATCCTTTCTCTGGACTAGAAATCCCAACGCCTTCAGGTATTTCATGAATGCTTTTCTATGGCTCCCTTGGGAACTAATCTTCAAGGAAAAGGCACAGTCTTAGAGTGGGTATTTGACAGTGTGGGCGGTTGTGGATGATGTTGAATCATGGTAGAAAACCATTCGGAGAAATTTTAAGAAGTCGTTCATGAAAATACCATTTATATTTTTATTTTTAAAGCCCTATATCCAAAGAAAAACCAATTTCCATCAGATTTCATTGTTATCTAGTGGGTGAGAGGAGTGATTTTTTTTTTCTCGATGCCTCCCTACATACAAACACTCCATGGTCTGGATCCATTCATTTATAGGTGAGGCTCCTGTTACCAGTAAAAGCACTGTTTCCCTAAAGAGCAAAAAGAAAAGCATCATCAAGGGCATTCACCCTGCCCAAGCTAAGGGGGTTGAGTGTGTGGATAATCATTGCCTTTACCAAAATGCTGTGCAGATGTCCTCCTGGTCCAAGGACAGGTGACAGAGATCTAGGTGCCACCCTAAGTTTGAAAACAACTGAAGTTAGAATTCTTAATCTGAAGTCCAAAGAATGCATGAACCCCATTAAGTTATACACAAATTTTAGCATGTGTGTTCATTTTTCTGTAGCTGGAATCTTTAGCTTTCATCGGATTCCCAAAGGGGCTTATAAACAACACCCCCACCCAACATGGGCCTGGCCACCAAAAGCCAAGACCCAAAAGCCAATGAATTCACACCCAGGAGTTGCAATGACTGAACAATGATATGGCATTTACTGGGGACACTTTCTGTCACAAACATCTGCTTATGCTGGGGTGCTAATTTCTGGCATATAAGGGACTGATATAAAAATGGTCACCATCAAAAAAGAGCATAGTTGCAGAGGGATCTAGAGTCTAGTGAAACCATGAGGCCAGGACTGATGGCTCAACATTCTTTTGCTGTTGAAACAGAGAGGAGAGGTATAGCCCTTTAAGCCCAGTGATCACAGCAAAGCATATCTGTTTCCCTGTTTCCCTGAGGAGAGACTGAGGGATCGACCAGGAGCCCTCCAGCCCTGCCTTATCTCAGATGTGTTTGGACTCGCCAATCAGTCTCAAGAGGGACCCCACAGTCTTGCTGAGTCGTTGGGTCTTCCTACATCCCAGGATGGGGGCTCTGAGAAGCAGGGGGTTGCTGGACTGTGCCAAGGGCTTTCCTCCAATTCTAGTGATTCCGCTTCTTTCTCTGCCAAGAGTGGCTGGGACAGATGCCCTAAAGCAAGCAGAGGGGATCTGCCTTGCCAACGGTCACCACTAAGCCCTTCTGTTCAAGGTACATTCATGCTGTTCTCAGATTTCAGTTTCTCATGAGGGATCTGGGTCTCTGCTGGGTGTCCCTTGCCCTCTTTGGGAATGCTTTTGGTATTTTATGCTCTGCGTTGAGGCTCGATCCGATTTCCTGAGGTAACCAGCACAGACCCACGAAGCAAACTACTAGAAGGGATGCGCCAGGGGGGATGCAAATGACAAATGTGAAAACTCTGTCCGTGGAATTCATTTTCTTCCCCCATCCACCTGCCCCTCCATCCCTTTTGCTAAGGCTGATCTTCAAGGACTAATTTCTGCTCAGTAAATAGCAATGGGGACATCAATTTCTTGTCAGCAGCAGCAGCTTTGACAGTTCTTATTCTTCATTCAAGCACGTGAATGCTTTGCCTAAATTGCACATTTATTAATTAGCGTACCTTGAAAGCCCACTCTGTCCCTGGCTCATAATCTCGAAGGCGACTGTTTATGCAAACCGTGGATGGCATCTCCACAGAAGTGTGTCAAAGCGAGGAGAAGGAGGCATTTGAGCACGTTCAGCTTACTTCAGACGGAGAGGTCAGCTTCAGAAATTAGGCTTTTAAAATCTGAGGAACAAATTTACCTGAGTATGTCTTTAAAAAGTTATTTTTTTTAAGACACACAAAAAGAGTTGTGTCATTTTCTAAAGGAAAGGCCCGAAAGATGGCCACATCCTCTGAGGTGAGCGTTTCGGCTCTGGGCTCGCTCTGGAGTTTTCACGTGACCTCTAGGGCTACTTCTTGGCTGTACCCCGGGACTCTGAGGGAAGCCTCAGCAAGTCACCTGCCTCTTCAAGGCCCACGGGACCCAACGGGTACAAACATTTCTACAGCACTTTCATATACCTTCCTGTAGATCGTTCTTCCAGCAGCCCTATGAGGTAGATATTAAAACTCTGTTCTTCAGATGTAGACACCGAGACTCAAAGGATTGAGGGTATTGCCCAAAGTCACACAGCTTGGAAGCGGCAGAACCTGGCTTGTTTTCAGGCCTTCTAAAATGAGTCCAGCATACAGCCCCCTCCACCCAAGGCAACCCAGTTCTCAGATGCCTAAAAAATCTGGAATCCAGTCTTTCCTTAGAAGACTTGAGATGCTAAATCCTAGAGCAGAAGGAATTTCTTTCCCCACTCTCTTGTCCTTTGGCCTCAACCAGATGTACCTATTCTTTTGTCTCTGGGCCTGGAGAGGAAATAGACTGCGATGACAGTGTTCTGAGACTTAATTAACTAATGTCTTTAACATTCAGCTGCCTTGGGCAAAAGGATCCAGACTATAAGATTTCCAGAAAATTCTCTGCACAGAGAATCTAGCTTTTCAATTGCAAAACTCCTTTAATAAAATAGAGCGTGGGGGAGGTCTTCCCCTAGGCAGGCTGACAGGAGGAAAGAGGGGGGATCAGAGAACAGAAAGCCTGGCCCAGGGTGAGGGGCTGCTTCCTGGGAAGCAAGCTGGCAGGAGCCTGCAAGGAGTCCGAGCAAACGGCTCACAGCCCCCAGAAGCTGCTCCATAGGCAGGCCATGGCGCCATGTGACAGATGGGTGACCTTGGTCAGGGAGGCTTGTTTCCTCATTGTGCACCACGTGGCAGTGGGGGAGTGCCGAACCCCGAGATTTGACATCTCAGCCTCCATGATAAACAAGGCTAAACGAATTAGCCAGGAAAAAAAATTAATTGAATTTTATAGATGGAATGTTTTGCTTATCTCGTCTTTGCTAACAAAACCGAGACAATCCTGGCATTGTCATGGCTTCTCTCCCTTGTCTCTTACAAATAGCCCACAATGCGGGTGATGGGTGAGATGGGCAGTAGAATGTCCTGCAGGTCACAAGGCCTCCTCAGAGCCCGCTTTTTATTTGCCACTGAAGCCTGGGGACTGCTTCCAGATGCTGCCCACATGGCTTTACATCATTCCATCCCAGGATCATAATCCTGGCTCACTGAATAAGAAGAGGGGAGATGAGGGAGTGCCAGGATGTGGGGGGTCCCCAGGGTCAGGTCTAGTACCCCATGTTGTCATTACAGGGCTACCCTTGGGCCCCCAAATTGCCACCTGGAATCTCAGCCTACAATAAGCCCCACTTTCAGAGTTGGGGAGAGCAGGAGGCAGCAACTCCAGGGCTGAGCTTGAGGCTGTTTCTGTGAGGCTGAAATTCCCTATAAGGAAGGTGAAATGATGAGGCTGTCTCCTCAGGCTGTGCTTGACTGCTCACCGAGAGCAGACTGTGGGCCTTCGGCCAGGAAGAGACCACTCTCAGGTAGCTACAGAAAGAGGTGACCCATCGTGTTGCAAAAGCTGAAACTGAGAGACATGGGGGCTGTGGAGAACCCAGAACAGCAGAATTGCTTGAAATTAGGTGGCTCTGGTTAGAAACCACCGCCCCTGTCCCCACGCCCCTGACTTCCCTGAAGGGATCACACAAGTTACAGTGGAGACTTGGCCAAGCGCTCACTGCTGGGAGAGAAGGAGCCTGCGAAAGAGGGCTGAGGCAAGAGCAGTGAGAAATGAGGCCTATGATTTCCACTTTAGAAAAATCCAGCTCTGTGGCCACTGTGATCGCTTTTATGATTTGGGCAAGTAGTCTAAGGCTATCCGATCTGTTTTTGCAAGTATCAAGTTCAGGGCCCAGGGAAAGACCTCTTGTGCCTTTCCTCTTCTCATTATCAACCAGGGCTTGTTTGTGGCAGCTTTTCCCCCCTCTCCTCCATTGACCCCACTTTTGGCAGATGGAGGATTCTCTACTGACTGAGTTCTATGGACTCTGTTGCCATTTTTTGACAGTAGCATGTTTTGTCTGTGACAAGTCAAAGCAAGGGGAGGTCCTGGGGAGTCCAGCTTGGAATTCTAGACCCACATGTATCAGGGTGTCCAAGGTTGAAAGTGGGAGGACAGACGTGTGTGTGTGTGTGTGTGTGTGTGTGTGTGTATGTGTGTGTGGACAGTGGGGCTCATAGGAAGCCCCTGGGCTCCCAAACAGGGCCCAGGAGGGCTCAGCCCTGACTATGTCTTTGTCACTGATTCAGCTTGCACAAGGAAAGACACAGGGTTCACTCTCTCTGGGTCTCCATTTTCCTGTCCATCAGAAATGACTGCTAATCCTGACCTGTCATCCTCATGAAGTCGTTTTAGATTGATTTTGTAAAGCTGGCAGGAAGGATTAGGCCATGTCACTCAGCAGAGCTGCTAGGGGAAACTCACTAGAAATGCTAAAGACTATTAGGGTCATGGATCAGCCTCGGCCCGTGGAATCTCAGATGTTCATGGAGCTGTGGCTTAGGGGACGTTCACGTTCTCTGGTTCTAGATGTGCAGGCAAGCTCTGCCTGTGCCTCCCGGGCTTGGATTGCTAAGCACAGTTAAAGTTAAATCTGTGGAGGATTTTCTATGAACCAGAGACTGTTCCAGTCAATTCTCTTCAAAACTATGTGACATACCAGCAATTATTCTCCACACTTTGTAGACAAGGACACGTTGGGGCACGTTGAGGCAAAGCGTCCTTCCTGTGACTCTACTGTTAATAATAGACCAAGCAGTATTTAAATCCAGGAAGCCCACTTTCAGAACCTAGGGTTGCAGGGGAAGCCCTATGGAGGCGTTGGGTGGCTGAGAGCACATTCCACTGCTGACGTCATCAAGTCACTGAGGTGTCCCCCTTCAACTCTCTGGGCTGCAGGTCCCTCACCTGTACAATGAGGGGCTTCACAAAGGTCCCTTCCATCTTTAAAAACCTAGAAAGTTGTAGCTTACCTGTAGTTGGGGACAAGGTCTTCCTGTGGAGCAGCTGGACAGCCACTACAAACAGAAGCAGAAGAAATCCAGATGTGATCAGAACAACACAAGCAGGATTACCAACCGCCATGACCACTGGCCCTTCTCAACACTTGCTAAGTGCCAAACACTAAGCCCTTTGTAATCCTGGTCTCGTACAACAGACTTCTCAGGTAAGGCCTGATGCCATCCCTGTTTTGCAGGTGCAACAGCTAAGGCCCAGAAAGATTAATGAACTCACTCAAGGTCACATAGAGGTCTGGGGCATTTCTCCCTGCCCCTCTGCCCACGAAGCTCATTCTCTTCCACCTTAGAAAGATGCTGCTGCACACCCAAGAGCTCCAGGGAAGGTAATGTTTGGAGTTAACACCGGAACAAACTTCCCAAATGCAATTTCTGCCACCATAAATATTGGGATAGATATTTGGCCCATAGAGACCCCTTGCATGCCACCTAAGAACTGCTGGGTTCGGGAAGGACAGGTCAACCGTGGGACACAATTATCAAACAGGTCAACAGGCGGCATTTTATTCAGCTTCCACATTTAGACATCTTGGGGAACCAGATCTTAAAAACTCGTGTTGGAGGGATCTGTCTCCACTTTCTTCCCTTTTGATTAAATATTGAATTTAAATGTCCTCAGACAGATGGAAAATAAATAGGCTTTGCATTGATGGTTCATCGCAGTCCACATTTTCCAGGCAAAATTTCACTGCAGACCAGAAAATGAGCATAGGTTCCAGGGAGCAGTGAGGGGAAGAGGAAGGGCTTGGTTTCTAAGTGTTAAGAGGGAAGGCACAGAGAATGGGCAGAAGACAGTCAGCATGTACTCCTTAGTTCTCAGGACTGCCCCCTGAAAACTGAAAGCTGAAAATAGGGAGAAGAATGGAACTCTGGAGGAGCTATCTATGTTGGTCAGAGTCAGCGGTCTGTCCTGACCAACACCCAAAGCTTGGTGGTGGCTTAGCCCCAAATGTTATTTTTCTCTAGCATCACTGACATCATAGTCCAACGTGAGTTGGAGGCTGGGGGGTGAGGGGAAGGTGGCAGGCTCTGCGCCACCTGGTCATTAGGGACCCAGGCTCCTCCACCTTGTGTCTCTGGCACCTTGTGTCTCAAGGCTAGGGGCTTTTCACTCCAGCATGAAGAAAGAACGGTCTCGTGAATAAGACATCCCCACTCTCACCACCTGACTGTATACCACACTCCCTGTCATATTCCAGAGTGGGAACTAGTCCCATGGACACATCTACCTGCAAGGAGACTAGACTTTGGCATACTGGTGCTGCCAGGAAAATGAGAAACGGGCTTGCTGAGCCCCTAAGTGTTGTTCCTGCCACATTAAACTCCTGGGTTCCCCACAAGTTGATCCCCGAGAACTTCCTCAAAAGCTAATAAAATCTACCAAGTGAAGGTCTCAAGACAGTCCCAGGGGATTTCATCTTTTTCCTTGGTATGTATCTAAGAAAAGGTAGAAAATCTATTTAATGGTTTTCTTGTGGCAAACAATGTTGTAATAAATATCCATTTGGTCCATCTGATCACCATATTCCTATAGACAAAGACCCAGATCAATTTGCACATTCCGAATGTAATGGTACATTTAGTATGATCTATAGCTGATGGCTGCACGTTAGCTTTCTGGGTCTGGCTACTGCATTATCAAAGATTATGATGGTCATGTGTGCTCATCTGAGGACAGGTACGTTCAAGCAGTGATTCTCAAACGTTAGTGTCTTTTAGGATCAGCTGAAAAAAACCCTGTTAAAATGCAGATGTTTGGGGCACCTGGGTGGCTCAGTGGGTTAAGCCTCTGCCTTCGGCTCAGGTCATGATCTCAGGGTCCTGGGATGGAGCCCCGCATCGGGCTCTCTTCTCAGCGGGAAGCCTGCTTCTCTCTCTCTGCCTACCTGTGATCTCTCTCTATGTTAAATAAATAAATAAATAAAAATGCAGATGTTTTCCCTCCCGCCACCCCAGAGATTCAAATTTTATGGGTCTGAGGTGGGACCCAGAACCTCCATTTCTTTTAAAATATTTTATTTACTTAGTTGAGAGAGAGAGAGGGAGATGGAACACAAGAGTACAATTTGGAGAGAGGGTGGGTAGAGGCAGAGAGAGAAACAGATTCCTCATTGAGCAGGGAGCCCAAAGCCTGGCTTGATCCCAAGACCCTGGGATCATGACCTGAGCCAAAGGCAGACGCTTAACTGACTGAGCCACCCAGGCGCCCCAGAATCTACATTTTTAAGAAAATCCTGGGAAATCCAGCTTGGAATTCTAGACCAAAGATTGCAACCACTGAATAAGAACATAGTTCAGTTCTTCTGCAGGGTGATCATTTTGGAATATACTTGAATCCAGAGTACTTGATATAGCTGATGTCACCTTAAAAAATAAACAAGCAGGGGCACCTGGGTGGCTCAGTGAGTTAAGCTTCTGCCTTCGGCTCAGGTCATGATGTCAGGGTCCTGGGATCGAGCCCCGCATCGGGCTCTCTGCTCAGCAGGGAACCTGCTTCCTCCCCTCTCTCTGCCTGCCTCTCTGCCTATTTGTGATCTCCCTCCCTCTGTCAAACAAATAAATAAAGTCTAAAAAAAAAATTTTTTTTTAAATTTTAAAAAGCAGAAGGGACACCTGGATAGCTCAGTTAAGCATCCAACTCTTGATCTCAGCTCAGGTCTTGATCCCAGGGTCCTGAGTTCAAGCCCCGAAGGGAGCCTACTTAACAAACAAACAAACAAGCAAGCAGACTTGTAACTTGACATAATACACTGCAATGAAAAGCACAATCAGTTTTGGCCACAAGTCAGATGACATGGGACCAAGTCTTAACTGCTACTAACAAGTCAAATCATGTAAGCTTAGTTCAGCAAAACACTTCTAAAATACACTTCCTGTTTCTTCTTCAGAGAACAGGAGTAATAGCAGCCCCACACTTAACCCTACAGAGTCATTTGGATGATCAAATACATTCAAGCATGGTAGTGCTGTGGAAACTATAAATTTCTATAATAACAGCAGGTAATATCAATATTAGATAGACTGAGGGAGTTATTTACACTACAAAGGAATCATTTGCCTTACAAAGAGATTCCTTAACATTCTTTAATATTTAAATGCTTACTTACAGAAAATTAATTGGGGAATAAGGCCAGAGGAATGCACTACGAATGCATTGTTAAAATATTAAGCTAATAAATCAGAACTAAGTTTTCTGAAATGATCATCCAAGCCAATAGGTTGATTTTAAATATTTAATTCACATCTATCCATTGCTAAAAGCAAGGTAGAGCTCTAAATCTATCTTTTTCATAATCATTAAAGTTCCCCTATTATGTTTGCATATATAGTTATCTTATTTTGTCTTTCCCCCAATTCCTTTCCCATTCTGCTTCTCCAGAACAATTATTCAGAAAATAGCAGATGGGCTTATCCCCAATATTTGCCTTTGTTCCCACTGATCCTCATCCTGCGTCCTAAATCCACACCTCTGAGAAGCAGGACCGCACTGTGGGGGACAAATTAGAGAAACTGCATTAAAGATCTCCAGTCTTTCCCCTCTGTCTTCTGACACTAAGGCCGGGGATGCAGAAAGTAGAATTGTAAGTTTCTAGCTCCGTCATTGCGGGTAAAGATGGTGTGAGACATGGGCATTCTTTTTTCTTTTTTTTAAGATTTTATTTATTTATTTGACAGACAGAGATCATAAGTAGGCAGAGAGGCAGGCAGAGAGAGGAGGAAGCAGGCTCCCCGATGAGCAGAGAGCCCGATGGAGGGCTTGATCCCAGGACCCTGGGATCATGACCTGAGCCTAAGGCAGAAGCTTTAACCCAATGAGCCACCCAGGTGCCCCGAGACATGCGCATTCTTAGGGGAGATGGTAAGTTGGGTATGAATGAATAGAATGGAATAGGGACAGGGAGGACTGCTGAGCTCCATCCAGTCAGGTGGTAGGGCTGTCTGGAGAGCTGTGCTAAGAAGAATTTTGAAGCCTCATCTGGGCACGTCAGGAAAGAAGGCCCTCACTGATTAGTGATTTCTACCATGGGCAAGGGGTGGGAAAGAACAACAGCATCATCCTTGACCAAGATGATGGCCAAGGAGTGGGAAGGGCTGGAAGAAGAGATGAATAAATAGATTTCTTAGGAGTTCCTGGCAGAAATGGAACTGGAGAATATATTACTTTTCTGTTAATATTTCCCAGACTTTCATCTTCCAAACCCCACTTCCCTCATCAAAACTACATCATATCGCCCATGTTTATAAACTTGTTTCCTTGTCCTTATCCCTCAGCTCTGATGATCTCCCTCCCACTGTCACCTTTAATCTTGTGAACCCTTGGAAAATTTCCTCTGGCCCTTGGAAATATCTTCTTTTCTTTTCTTTCACCTCAAATTTCATAGTAGATGATACTAGATATTGGTTGACTGGTTTAATTTTTATTTCATTTGATATACATTGACTAGATGTGATGTACTAGTTTTCCATGGCAGATTTGGTCATCCTTGGTTAATGAGGCCCAAGAGGGAAGAAATCTCACTGAGTGGTGTTCTTTGTACAGTGCTTTGCTGTGGCTCTCTGTCCAACATACTTTTAACAAGAACCAGTGCTGAGGCACTCATTTCCCCCAATGCTGGCCATGTTGGCAGCTGAAAGGTCTCTGCTCCCTGATGATGGGTGCTAGCTTCTCACCACACCCTTTGGCTAAAAGCTGGTGTCTTGGATAAAGAGACTGACATGGATTCCAGCCCATTCTCTTGGGTTCTGGCTTAGCCTCATAGGTTCCAATTTGTCCTACTACCCCACCTCACTTCCATCTTCTATTCTGACCACCTGTCCTACAGACTTCAGGCTCTAGCACCAGATACAGAAAGAGCAGT
>RCUC01115215.1:0-14452 GCA_003697995.1 Taxidea taxus jeffersonii
ATGTCAGTTTCCCACATTTGTATGTGGACTTTGATGTTTTTCTTTAATTAAAGCTCAAGTTTGGACATCTTTCTGTTTTTCCTTAATTAATAATGACTTTTTAATGACTTTTATATTAACAAGCAAATTAAGCTCATTTTTTAACTGAAAACGGGAAAGCAGACTTTAAGGTAAAACATAAGATCACCAGATTGCTTGAGCCTGTTATAGTTAACAGCAATTTTTTATTAATGTAGTTATCTGTTCTATACTTTACCAGAAGCTTTTCTTTTTCTCTCAATTTTGAGCCTTTTAAACTATATCAGCACAGTTTTCTGCTCTAGGGAAATATAGTCTTTAATGATTCTAGTGCACAGTGCTCCTTTAATTATTCAGAACATTAGTTCTAGCAGTGTAGATGTAGAAAGTATGGGATATTTTGTTGAATTTGTACTAACTTCATATAGGGCCCTAGACATTGCTTTTTTTGGTAAAACACTTGCGATGAATCTGTGTTTTTGTAGTTTTAGCTGTTAAAGATGGAATACAAAAATTGTAATTCCTTTAGTACTTACTCTTATTTGGATTCTAGTTAGTCAAGATTTTGCCATCTGGTTCTTTAGCCATAGTAAAGCTGAATTGAAAAATATGTGCTATTAAAAATGTCATATTTCTAAGATGTTAAAGCAAGAGAGATGGCTATAATTGCTGGGTTTACTTTCACTGAAATTATTTTTGGAATAACATCTCTTCTCCAACTCCGCTCACAAATATGTACGAGTTTGTAATGAATTGTGGTTGACATTACTTGATCCATTCTGTCAGTTAAGATCATATGACTGCCGTCCTACACATAAAGTGTGTGCCTGTCATTTTCATCTGGATCTCCATGGAATATTACATAATCTTTAAAAATCCATTCATTTCGATTTTAAAAATCTATCATTTAAATTAATCTGAATGACTAATAAAACCACATGGTACAATTTTTTTTAAAGATTTAATTATTTGTTTTAATGAGGTGGGTGGGCGGGGGCAGAAGGAGAGAGAGAGAATCCCAAGCAGACTCCCCGTTGAGCAGGGAGCCTGGGCACGAGGCTCCATCTCTTGACCATGAGAATGCTGACCTGAGCTGAAATCAGGAGTCGGACGTTTAACCGACCGAGTCGCCTATGTGCCCCCACATGGTACAGTTTTAAGCACTGTATATTTTATAACAAAAAAGTATACAGTAAAACTATTCCCTGTTCTCCCCATGTGCCCTGGTCTGCTGTATCTTAAAACTCTCCGCCTTCAGCCAGGCTACTTGATTACCAGACTTTGACAAAAGGTTAGAAACATCAACTTAACGAATCTTGCTTAACAACATAATGAAATATGGACTGTGTATTAATGAACATAATTATCTTTAAGATGGTACTTCTAAGACAGGTGCAATAGGATACTGTAATAATTTCGGGAAAGTTAATACTTTAGTCTCTAGATTGTTACCTTGAATTTTAAGCATTTTATTGGGGTGGGGAGGCATTTATAGGGAACTCCAACTCTCATTTCAGGATATGAGTATATGAGGATATGTATCTGAGGAATCATACTTGAATGACTTTTAAGTATGAAAAACGTCAGAGATATAGATAAGTACAAAAAAAAAGATATAACAGTGAAACCCATCCACCCATTATCCAGATTCAGCAAATTTTAACACTTTACCTACCATATTTGTTCAGATTTTTTCCTTAAACAAATCTGTAAAAATGCATTTTCAAAGCCCCTTCCCCTCGCTTTTTCAGAAGTGAGTGTATCTTGAAGTTGGTATCTTTCCCAACATACATTTTTATACTTCTAATACATATGCATGTATTTCTAAGTAATATACAGCAATGTTTTGTGTGCTCAAAATTTGCATAAGTGGTGTCTTAGAGTGTATACTTTGTCATGCTTTTTTCATTACATTTTTTGAGATTATATGATATATGTAAATCTAACTTATTTACTTTCACTGAAATATTATGTTCCAAGGCATGACTATGCCATAATTTTATTTATTTATTCTTATTGATAAACTTTTAGGTTGTTTCTGGGTTTTTGTGATTACAAACAAAGCTGTTGACGAATATCTCCGTACGTGTTTCCTTGTGTATATATGCAAGCATTTCTCAAGTGTCTAGATGTCAAGTTGGAATTGCTGGCTTTTAGGATATACAGACATTCAATTTGATGGGTATTTAACTTGGCACTCTGGGCGTAGAGGTGACAGGCAGTAAGACTCTGAGGTCAGACCATCTGGGTTTAAATCCCTCTTACTGTTGACAAGCTACATAATATTGAGCAAAAACGTAAATCCATTTCCTCATCTGTAAAATGGGGATAATCCTAGAACCTACCTCAAATAGTGAGGGTTAAGTAAGGATTGAGCACATAGAGTACTCAGGATTAACTGTGCGCTCCCCAGGGCCTGTCGTCTGCCTCTGGCCAGAGGTGTTAAGAGGATTAAATGGCCCTTCTGTCTGTGCCTGGCATAGTGTCGTGAGTGTTTAAGTACAGAGAAATGGGACAGAAAATGTAGTTTTAGGGACCGTATGCTTTTATACTTGGGAGAGTGCTTGAAGAATAAATTCCAAATACCAAAAAAATATATTTTTCAAAAGCAATGAAGACCTTAGTCAACTCTTACTTTGGTTAGATTAAATTAGGAGCAATCAGTTTATTTTACTACCCTTCATATGGACTGTGTTCTTAACAAAATGTTTTTTTAATCACTGTGCTGACAAAAATGTACTTTCTTCTGCTGTTGTGAGGGAACCAGGAAAATCAGATCTTCTGGAGATTTTGACCAGTGAAATTGATTCTTAAGTTTGTTCTTTACGGTGTTCCAGATCATTCTGCCTTAATTTTTAAATTTGTCAGTTTTGCAATAGTGTTAGTAGCTCTACCTCAGGAAAAAAAAAAAATACAAAAGCAAATGTAGAAGGTTGTGCTTTGCTGGTGCATGAAAATGAGGGAGATGCTTGACAAGCCGAGGACCAACCTGCAGATTTCTAGGTTTCTGTGAGGCGCCACAGATGCCCAGAAATCTCCTATTTTATAGTGTGTCACTTGGTGTGTTCTCATGATGTGATTGACAGGCTCGTTGTTCCCTCTCTTTGAAGGCCCAAGAGGTTATTCGGATTATTTTAGAGTGTCGTCCCACCGATTCTTACGTTTAGATTGAAATAGAATCTCCTCAGGCCTTAAAGGTGGATTACTCTGCATTACTTTTATTGCTCTTCAAGTGTTTTTGGAAATATTTAAGGGTCTTCCTAAAAACTGGATTTCCTGGAGTGTGTTTTCTTTTGGGGGAAATTTTAAGGATTAGTCATAGACTTTCCAAAAGCCCAAAAGTTAACCAAAAGGACCTGATTAAAAGAAATTACTTAATTAGAAGAAGAAGAAGAAGAAATAAAAAAGAAAACCGGCCATACGAGAAAACCCCCATCGCATCTCTGTATTCCTTATAATAAATCAGACCTGTGTGTGTTTTTAACAAAAACGAGGGTGTGCTTTTTTTCCCCCTTCATTCTCTGTTTCTTTTGATCATTGATCTGGGTGACCCCACGCTCAGGGTTTTTTTTCTTCATTTGACATGGACAGATTTTTGAAGTATAGCTCTCCTTTGGGAACCCCGGGCAGTTCCACTTGACTAACCTGTGATCTAATGAGCAGTAATGCGGGGTTACAGTGGCCATTTTGTGTGCTTTGAGGAGGATGGCTAGACGGAGTGGGAGGAAGGCGACGTCTGCGGAGAAAAAGCGAGGCAGGGTGATCGAACAGTGTGAAAAAGACTTGTTAGCCCACATTAGTTTGCCTGATTTACTTCACAACAGGTCAGGAAAGGCCAGCAGCAGGGTTGGCGTTAAATTGCAAAGTTGAAAATCCTGGCATTAGAAAGCTTTGAGGTCTCAGAGTTCCTAATTCCAGAGTTGGTTTTAACTCACCTTTGAGTTGCAACACACAGGGTGGCGGCAGACTTCTCTTCCGTTTCTCCATAGATTGATGAAATAATTTTGGAACCCTTGATTCTTGTTGAATGCTGCACACTTTAAACATCCTGTCATGGTTGGGCCGTTCTCCCATGAGCTTGGATGTGAAAGAGAAGCCAAACACTGAGCAGGTCATCGGACTTTTTTTTTTTTTTTTTTTTTTTAATGCCTGATGTTTGTTCGATCCTTAGTGAGGGACCCACGCTCTCCATTTAGAAATGTTGCAAGAGTGCATTTGTGCATTTCTATCCTGATCGTTGGAGGAGGCTCTTAAATTTGTCCTGTGCGTCTACACTGATGGACTCCGATGTGGGTCTGTGTAAGTGTGCAAGGGTTCGTAGCTTGGCCCCACAGGGTACAGTCAGAGTCATTGAGAAAAGCAAATTAGATTTCAGCATCCTTCCTTCTTCACCTGAAGCTTGAGCCGGTATATTTTACATCTCACTGTTGTTCATGCCTTTTACATGGTAGCAAATAGATGACTTACCAAAAAGTCCCCCAGGTTTCTGGAACATGTTGCCCAGCTTTTAAATGTTGTTACAGGAACCTATCCATGATTTTCTTAGATTTGTAATGGTTTTTTCTTCACATTCAGAAGTCTGTGTATTACCTCAAAAAAGTATAGTTATCGATCATAATAGGGCTTTTGTTTGACTATTTCCGTGAGACTCGCCACTAAAAGACATCTCCCTGGGGGAATTAAAGAACAGTTGTTATTGCCACCTTTTTATTTTATATGTAGAGAGAGAATATTTAAAACCTGTGTCTGAGATACAAACGGCAAATGGTGGACAGTGGGGCACGTGATTGCTTCTTGCCTTAGGGCATAGAATGGATGTGGGCTCAAGTGTATTCCTTGTGTCCTAAGAGCCCCCAGAAGGCAGATTGGCCTGCTCTTTCGGTCCTGGTTCAGGTGCTGTGGCTGTTCTAAGGAGAATTGCTCAGTAGAATAAAGGTATATTAGGCCAACGGAATTTAAGCTTTGTGTAGTGACTTTATAGGAAGACTTATCTGTAGAAGCTCCTCCTTGCAGATATGCCTTCGTATCTGTCTGTTGGCAAAGGGAAGTTTTCACAAAGAAGATACCTTGCTTCAGAATTTTAAGCATATTTTAGTCTTTTCTAAAATTATTATCTAATAAAACAACTGTTCATTATTTCAGTTGGAATTCTTTTTTGTACACTTGCCATGTGCCCAAATACTGTGTAAAGAGACACAAAGATGGATAAAATGTGGTCCCCTTCCCTCCAGTCACATACATGTAACGATGATCACAGTATACTATGGTATGAGCCAATAAAAGTATGTTCAGAGTACTATGGAAACACAGGAGAGACTGAAAGGAATAAGAAGTAACGTGTGTGTAGAGCACTGTGTGTTTCACCTACAGTGTATCTGGTAATTCTCCATGGTTCTGGGAAATGGGGTATTACTTCTTTATGAAATAATAAATTACCCAGGATTCAACTAGTGACCTAAATCTGTGTCTTTGGATTCAAGGCATTTGCTCCTTTGACTATACCACAACAATCCCTTGTCGTTGAATTAAAAAAAATAAAAAAATTTAAAAAATATATAACGTAATTTTCTTTCTTTTTCTTTTTTCTCCTTCCTTCCTTCTTTCCTTCCTTCCTTCCTTCCTTCCTTTCCTTCCTTCTTTTTTTATTCTTGAAGTCTTAAATTCTTCTCTTATGTTTCTTGCTACTTGGACAGGCCCCAGCTGCCAATTTGCAGATGAGCCTTTTTTTACAAATGAGCTCCATCGAAATGAGAGTAATACATTGAAGAAACTAAGCCAAGTATTTTTTTATATATTTGTGAAACAGAATGACTATTGTATTCCAGTACTTGGGGGAGATTCTGCTGATTTGGGCTTAACTTACGTCCAGTTCATCTTGGCTTTTAGAAAGAACACAAGACTGAATTAGAGAGTTGAGGACACCAAAAGCAATTTCTGTAAACAGCCGACCTCCTCCCTAAGTTTTCCTGGCTGTAACCCACTTCCAGCAGCTTTTAGGCTCCATTCATATGTTTCTGTTCATCGATTTTTATAAATGAGAGACAAGAAGGGAAGGTGGAAAAGAGTCTTCGGAGACAGATGGAACAAGTTAGGAAAAAGAGTGGAGATCTAAAACAATAGGTCATATTTGGGGAATTAACCATTCTAAAGAGAACAACAAATTTTCTAAATGTAACCCTTGATGTTCTTGAATGGGAAGCACCCTTCACAGAGTTTAAAAGGTACTTTTGCCATCAGATAATAGTTCCCTTTTTTAGTACCTGTTATGAAATACTTCTGGGGGCACCTGGGTGGCTCAGTGGGTTAAGCCTCTGCCTTTGGCTCAGGTCATGACCTCAGGGTCCTAGGATTGAGCCCCACATCGGGCTTTCTGCTAGGCGGGGAGCCTGTTTCCCTCTCTCTCTCTCTCTGCCTGCCTTCTCTGCCTCCTTGTGATCTCTCTCTGTCAAATAAATAAAATCTTAAAAAAAAGAAATACTTCTGCCCCCCAGGTAATGTGATGGAGAGGATAAGGCAGTCACACTGGCATTTTAGGTCAGCTCGTCTGACCTCAGAGTGGCAGTGGATTCCTTAAATTCGCCCTCTCTATAAAATGCTGCAGGCCCATCGAAGGATAGAACACATCAGAGAGTATCTCTTCACTCTCAAAAGAATTCTGAGTCTTAATTATACCACCGTTTCCTTTGCGTACTAGAATGGCACCGTATCTCTACTCCAGACGTAGCTGATGTTCTTGTTAAGAGGCTGCCGATCTTCCTTTTATTGCGTTGGCAGATAATTCCCTGGGGAGAGAGATCTGTCTTGATGACTGGTATATGCGTAGGTACCTGGTATAGCTCCTCAAACATAGTAAGTGCTCCGTAAATACTGCCAGATAAACGACTCCATGCCTGCAGTGGGCCAGGCCGTGCACTGCATAGTGATCACGATGGACCAGCTCCCTTCCTTGGTGCACTGTTCCAAAGGGGCAGTTTTCAAAACTGTTTTCTTTACAGTAAGCTAACAGTGGCTTATAAAGATGGATAAAACAAAAGATACAGATTAAGGTAGCATTTCTAAAAATGCTTTAAAAACCTTTAGGAGCATATTCAGAGAAAATGGCAGTCACTTAAAATACCTATCTGAATTATGTACCCTGGTACCTTTTTTGTTACTGTTGTTTTTATTTGTTTTGAGTTTCCGGGTGTGACTCTTGAGTTAAAATTCTTTCATGATGTCCTATGAAGACAAAATCCAGACATTTCTGACAAGATTTTGTAGAATTCTTTTTTTCTACATGGAAGCGCATTTACTGTATTGGAGACATGTGGCCATTTCTAAGAAGCTCTAAATCAAAAGCCTTAGGAAACAAGTCATGGTAGACCTCAGAAATTTGGTGAACATCAAGATTAACTGGTATGACATTTGCTAAGGCAGGTGGTAAATGTCAAAAATGTATCTACTGGCCCTGTATGGCGTATATGCATCCAGCCTTGAGAACCATTGTGTCTCTGGGGTAATCATCTGAAATGCCTTTCATCTGTTTCACTAATTGTTACACAGACTAAACCCTGTTGAGAAACCTTCACATTGAGACCACACTGAAAATACATCTGTGTTTAAAGGTACAGATTTTTAAAAAAACATATGTGTATATGCATCCACGTAAACTAGTACTTAAATCAGTGTTTTCATAGCAGACCCTTGATACTTATCAGGGTATATTCTAAACTTCCCTCCTAGAGGAGTCATTTAAATAATGTATAACATTGATCCTTAAGAGAGGAAAGAGTAAGTTAAAGTCCTTTCTGCACATTTTTCAGAAATTACTTCCATAATTAATATTTCAGAAGAGGTTTGACAACCCGTCCGTCTTTTAATGGATAGAATATGTGTAGGAAGCATAATTGCACTGGAGACCCCCACACACACCTTCTGCCCTTTGAATCTGAACAGCCACTAAAGGAAATGCTAGCTCTTTATTGAGGAAAGACGTCGATCAGAGTTGCTAACGTGTGCAGAAGCGTGTGGAGAGAGACAGGAGGCCCTTGGAGCATCCTCGCCCTGGGGCCAAAGGCTGCCCAAGTCTTTTCAGTTCATGTTAGGCCAGGTTTGGGATGCTGCTTTGGTCTCAGAGGGAGCCCATTGGGATCCAGAGAACACCCTGGCCCAAGCATTTGGCCCAGTGCCAGGATGTCTTTCATGTTTGAGTTGAGCCACGGAGCGCGCACCTTAGAACAAGAGCAAACTCCCTAGACGAGACTTCTGTGAGCGTTCTACGTTCAACAATAGACACTATTCTAAGCGATTACCAAGAATTCAATTACATGTCCTTTTCAACACTAAAGGGCTGCATCTTTAACATCAAAGCATGGCTTTGTGTTTGTCCATCACTCATCCTTTATGAATACTTCCTTTATGTCTGCATTGAAATGTGCCTATAAAATGTATGTATGTGTATAAGATATAATTATGAAGCAGTTAGACTTAAGAAAAAAATGCCTCAGTGTGTATGAATGCTGTCTCCTAGGCACAGACTTTTAAAATTTATGACCTACTGTGTTGCAGGAAAAAATGATAAATGGTATAATTTGGATCTATTTTTCTAATTAGAATATATCTAGATTTCAAGATTTGTGCTATTTATAAGATTTAACAGAGCAAAGAACAGCCTGAGGATCCTCTGGGTCAGAGTTATGACTGAGACCTGGTCAAAGATAAAGGAAAGCTTGCTGAGGTCTGGTGCCTTAGTGACCTTAGGACTAGAGGACAGGGGAGGACTTAGGGGAAATAGAGATAAACCCTTTCAGGAATAACACAAAGCCAAAGAGGTTGATGTTCCCTATGTTTAAGATGACCACGAGGCTCTGCTACTAGGTCTCGTTTCAAGCCGTGCCTCTTTTCCCATTGAATTGGGCCTCTGGTATATGAGCCAGACACAAAAACCTTTATGTGTGCTTTTGTGTTTGTTGTTGTTTGTTTTTTAATTTTTTTACTTTCCTGTTGCCTCCTATCACTGTTTAGTTATGAATTTGTGCAAGTGTTGCCATGTGTGTGTTTCATTCATCCATTTGCTCGTTTCTTCACTAACATGTATCTACTGAGCATCTGCTTACGTAGTTCAGGCAAATGAATTTTATTCTTTAAAACTAAACATCTTCCTCACCCAGGGTACTGACAAGAATATGCCAAGGATTCTAGAGCCAAATACGAAAATAATTCCAAGTAGGTTTTGGGCATCACTTGGAATAAATCTACAGCATCGAGCTTTGAAAGGAGATTACTTTTGTATGTGTATTCTAGCCCTAAAAATTCTGGGGTCAGTAGGTATAGATTCCATATCCTAGTGTTGTTTGTTTTAAAGCTTCCGCAGTCTGTCCATCAGCCACACACGTAAGTAGCTGGAGGCAGGGGAGGGAGAGGAATGTACGGAAATGTGTCTGACTCGGGGTGTCTCGTTTTCCAGAATTCCTGCCAAGGGCTGGCAAGCCCAGAAAGGCAGAGGCTGGCACCGTTCCCTGTCGCTCCCCGCCCTCCATGGCATCCCCCATCAGACGCCTGTTCTAGGCGTGACCTAGATTCCCTAGCTGATGCCTGGGTCCAGCAGGGCCCATGCTTTTTTTTTTTTTTTTTCCTTCCCCCTCCTGTTTCCTCATCTCTTCATCTCAAGTCTTGTTCAGCCATTAAGTTAGAGAAATGCTCCAAAGGCCCATGCCAAAATGTGTCTGCCCTTCTTCTCCGTGGCACATGCCCAACTGTCAGTTGACAGGTGGGCCTACCACCTGGGGAACAGTTAACTTCCCACAGCAGATGGAGTTTTGCTGGTCCCGGAGAAGGCCCACAACTGGGTTGCTGGAACAGATGCTCTGCAGACAGTCTCTGGATCTCCGTTTTCCTCATCCTCCTCCGGCTCCGCCTTCCCTCACTGTGTTTGTGGACACGAGCCGAGCTCTGTAGCATGACCAATTTCCAAACTTAAAATTTCTCTACTGTCCCTCATGTTTGAGTAACCATCTCCAGCCCCTTCCAAACTTGAGGAAGAAAGTCTCTAAAAACAAGAGATGAGTAGAACTACAGAATTAGTGACCTTAAAAACATAGGTTATGGAAACATTTATGTCCACATTTGCCAAGAGGTGGTTTGGCTGGTGTTGAGAGTGTTGACACTTTAATTGGCTTTTTCACTTGTCGATAGCACAATTTGGATTTCAATGTATTTACGGTAGATGGTCATACATAAAAGTAGGATCTTGCAGATTTTCAAAGTGTGGAAGAAAATTTCCTCTGTGGTTTGATACATTTCCTTGTTTTATTGCAAATAATTGAAGAAATGTGAAAGTGGATTCCTCTGCTTTCCAACCTAGTACTTAAAAATTTTAGAGGAAATTTAATCTTGTGAAACTCTTGTTTTTCAAATAAGAAAATACTAGTGTTGTCAGTCCTGCCTTTCAGCCATAAACCATCTGTATTACGACCAGTGACTCATCAGTTTTAGCAAAAGGAGTCTACATATGCTGTCCTGTTACAGCCTCTTACAGACGTGCTGCGGATGTCACCTGTGGAGTTAACATCCTCCTACTAGGGAGGGTACCATGGTAGACCTTTTATCTCAGCATTGGAAGAGGTTGATCATTTCTGTCCCTCGTTCTTCTCTCCTTCCCTATTGTGTGATCCATGAAAAATGAGAAACTGTGTAGGCCATACACATGTAGGTTTAAAGAACAGTACAGCAAATCCCAGTGTCCTCCCCACCCACATCGAAGAACAGACCACCACCAGGGCCTTTATGCTCCTCTGCTTTTCATTTGCACTTGTCCCCCTGTCTCTCCACCCACAGGTAGTCACTGTCTTAAATGTTCTGTTGCCTGGTTCCTTTTAATGCTTCTGCCATATATGGATTGCTCCATATAATCCACGGTGGTACCTGTTAAATGCGAGAAATTTACATGTGTGTATTGATTTTTGTATCTGGCAGACTGGCTAGACTGTGAGTCCTGATGACGTACTTGTATATTCCAGGGTTTTTCTGCATGCACTAATTTCATAAGCAAATACGTTCCTTTCTCATTTTCTGTATCTATCTATTCCTTTTTCTTACTTTCCTGCACTGGCTTGGGTCTCCAGGACAAATTTGAAGAGGATTTGGTGACAACAGATTTTCTTATCTCCTTCTGGCTTGTAAAGAGGTGGCTTTAAAGCATTTTTCATTTAGGTATGGTGTTTGCCTCAGGCTGCTGATTTATTTATGCATTTATCTAGATAAATGCCTTAAATCCAGTGAAGGATGAAGGGCATTCTTGTAAAAGATGTCCTTTTCTATTGTGAAGTGGATTTTAGTATGAATGGAGGTGGAAATTTGTCAAATGCTTTTTCATAATTACTGGCAGGATTATGTGCTTTTTTTCCCCCCCTATTAATAGTAACCTATTAGTGTGGTAAATTACCTAAATTTATTATCAACTATTTAATCACCTTTGCGTGGTATTAGATATGATGGCTACAGAAGAAATGTCAGAAGTTCTCTATTCTTAATTAACTTACAGTCTAATTGAAGAGACAAAACATGATTAAAGAAAAGTTAATAGATGCCACAAGGGTATATTGTAATTTGCCACATTAATGGGCCTTTGAGTTCAGTTGGCAAAAACCGTTATGGGCTATAGTGGGCCAAGCCAGCTTCCTGGAGGGGGTTCTGGAGCTGAAACTGGAAGAATGGCTATTGATCTTTTTATGACACTTTGAATAGCATTACTTTGGTTTACCAAATTACCTGCTTTTTGAGGTTTTAACACTGATTTCTTTCTTTCTTTTTTTTTTTTTGAAGATTTTACTCATTTATTTGACACAGAGAAAGAGAGGGCGGGGTGGGGGGAGAGCAAGCACAAGCAAGGGGAGCGGTGGAGGGAGAAGGCTCCCTGCTAAACAGGAGCCCAACGTGGGGCTCCATCCCAGAACCCTGGGATCATGACCTGAGCTGAAGGCAGATGCTTAACTGACTGAGCTACCTAGGCATCCCATTAACACTGATTTCAAGTAATCATTCATATGGGGTCATATTGCATTACTGAATTTTGTCGGAAAAACCACCCTTAGGATCTCCTCCATTCCTAGCAGATGTTTTGCTGCTGCCCACTCTTTAGGTCATTAGTCCCAACCTGAATTTGCTGCCACAAAATAAGCTTCATAAATATTTGGACTTCTCTTTTTCTTAATAAACTATTTGATTCTTGGGACTGATTGGGAAAGAGGACTAATTAAGAACAATTTAATTCATCAAATATTCATAAGGCGCCTACAATTTGAAAAGGACTCTGCTAGGCCCCTGTGTAAATAACTAATCACCCTTGCCCTCTAGAAGCTTCCTGCCTATTACAAGAGAGCTTAGAGTTCAGGGAGATTGTCCTGTGCACAGTGAACGTAACCTAACTAAAGCTCTGATTGTTTTTCTCACCGGGAATGACTTTTGTGTCAGTGGTTTCAAGAAGATTACTCTACTGCCAAGCAGGTTGAGAACATCACTTTCCTGGTAGGTAAAGGCTAGGACTGGAGGATGCTTACTTTTCAATGGCCAAAATAGATTACTTTTCATTATTTTGTCTTCAAGTACTGTGTGTACACGAATCTTCTGTTTTATTTAGCTTAGTCCTGCAGGTGTTTTTGTTTGCTCATTTTTTGTTTGTTGATTTCTGTTTTCTGGTTTTTGGTGGTTTGTTTTTGTTTATTTGTTTGTTTTTTACAATTCTTTACTCCACATTTTCTGCCATTTTAGTTGTGTATATATGTGCTCCAGTTTTGACAGTCCTAGAAGAATCTCTTCAGTCAGCCCCACTTTCTTCACATTCTTTTGCCTTATTTACATCCCTGTCCTGACAACTCCTCAGTTTTTTTTTTTTTTTTTTTATTTTATTTTTTTTTTTTTCAGAAAGAAAGATCACAAGTAGACGGTGGGGTGGGGGGTGGGATAGGCTCCCTTCTGAGCAGAGTGCCTGATGTGGGGCTCGATCCTAGGACTCTGACACCATGACCTGAGCCGAAGGCAGAGGATTAACTCACCGAGCCACCCCGGAGCCCCACAACTCTGCAGTTTAAAGTGAGTTGCTTTCTTCATTTGGTCTTCCTATGTATTGCTCCATTATCTCTACTCATTGTTTGTAACTTTTCCATAGGCTTTCTGGAAATGGCCATATTGGTTGGCAGCGAATCTTGCCATATTAACGTGAGAATTTTAGTGGATGGTGCCCAGGATGCATCATATTTCTGTGGCTATACAATCAGCAGGTATCCAAAACACAGTGCCATGATTATGCTTATTAATATTTGGAGCCACTTAATTTCATTTCTGGTGGCTGTGGTTGCGGTAACAGTGTTTCTGGCTCCTTCCACTGTTGACACTGTACATGTGAGCAATGCTGACAGCAGCCAGTCCCATGTTGATGTTTTAGCAGACTGGAATAGCTGTGGCCCAGTGTCTCTGCCATTCCTTGTAGCTGTCCAAACCAGAGGTGCTACTTCCTGTGAGTCGAGAATTCAAAGAATCCAACCATAATGTGCTTTTGGTTTTCGCTATTAAAGAGATCTGGGGCTATGGATTGCTAAAGTAGCATAACATTCCTGGTTTAGTTTAGAAATGGAGATGGAACCTCCAGTTGTCAGCAGTATCATCGAAGGCTGTATGAGTCAGAGTTCAAACAACTTTCTTGTGCCTACCCAGTTTTAAAATGAAAATAATCTCTTCATCCAGCCTTGAATGAAGTTCATTAGAACAGTTTTAAAACTATAAAAAGTTTATAAAACAGTATTCAAACTACAAAAATAGTCGGCCATAAAATGTATTGAGTTTGCCTATATAAATTTCTCATCCCTCACTTATATCTTTGTTTTATCTACTGTTTTCAAATCATTGTCTTCTACTTATAGGAGCTTGAGTCTAATTTTTGCAGAAAGTAAACCCAAAGCCCAGAAAATGAAGGCCCAATTCATTGTACTTATCATTAGGCCATTTGCCTTATTTTTACTTAAGCCATTCTGACTTTTGTTCCTAGTTCAGTGGAGTAGTGTGTATTTTTATGGCCAATTAGCTTACATATTTAATAGAGTGTTAGGATTAACTAATGGTAAGTAATATGTGTTTGGGGGGCTCATACTCTTTGCTTCCCCATTCTGTCTGGGGGAGGTTGTAAGATGCACTATAGTCAGAGTCAACAGTCATCACTTCAAGAAATCTCTTCAACTAAAAGCTTGATGAAATTTACATTTAATGAGTGTGTACATGAGTTCCTACAAAATACATACATGCATGAATTTCATTTCTATAGTAGCCGCTTCATTGCCTAATTGTCTTTAACACTCCTTTCAGGTCATGAAACCTCTCCCTAAAGCTCCTGTGAGCAGGGTGAGACTATTTGCATTTATGGAATTTTAGAACTAAAGAGCCACAGGAGGGATTTTTTTTTTTT
>RCUC01115217.1:0-11961 GCA_003697995.1 Taxidea taxus jeffersonii
GAGAGAGAGAGAGTGCATGCCAGTGTTTGCCTGCAGGAGCCTGGGTGCCTGGGTGGCTCAGTTGGTTATGCCTGCAGGAGCCTACCTGTCTTTCTGAAGCTTACATAATTTGAGGAGGAGTAACTGTTGTTGAGCACTGCTAATGGTGAAGACAGGTGTGATGGCATGTACTATGTTCACCCTGTATGAACTGACAAATGGGGATGACACAGAGGATGAGGAGTTCCATGGTCTGGATAAAGAAATCCTACTTCAGGCTCTACAGGCCCTACAGCACGAGCACAAGGCTGAGATCATCACTGTCAGCCATGGCCAAGGCATCAAGTTCTTCTAGCAGAGACCTTTTACTTCTTACCTCCCACCCTTCCAGGGCTTTCCAAAGGAAACAGACTCCCACAGACTGGGTCTGTGACTCCACCAGACTCAAAAGGGCTCCAGTCCAGGGATGGATTTCCTACTTACCCTGTGTGTCTGTCCCTGGGGAAGGGTGAGGCTGAGGTACCAGGGAGAAAAGATGTGCTTCTCTTTGCCCTACCTTTTCTCCCATCCTAGACTGTCTCTGAGCCAGGGTCTGTAAACCTTTAACACCATATGTGTTCACACACACAAGTATACACACACACACACCTGTACAAGCTTCTGTCTCTCCCCCTTCCCACCCTGTTAGCTTATTGCCTCCCCTCTCAGGCCAGTGCAAGATCTTTCCTAGGGGATGGAAGGAGCCCTGGCTACAGGCAGCCTTCCAGGCAATATGAAGATAGGAAGCCCAGAAATGTGACTGGCAGTGAGAGGCCAGGCTGGACACTGATTTATGATATTAAAAAGCTCACCTCCCCAAAACAAAACAAAACAAACAAACAAAAAAACCATCACCACCAACAACAAAACCCTTGCTCTGGATGCTGGGATCCCCTCTGGATGTGCCCAGAATGTTTGATGTTTCAGCTAGAAAGAGAAAGAGATCAAGTACTATTATAAATTACTGGAATGATGCCTCCAACTGCTCACCCTCTATCTCAAACCCTCTGAAGCTTGTCTTACGAGGTGAAGTCTATCCTCTATCTTTTGAATCTGGGGAGTAAGAAACCACATTGTGCAGAGATGAGATATCTCTGATGAGACCATCCTATACCACCTAATAATGAGCCAATCAAGATTGGCACAGTGCCTATCCAACACATAGTGGACCACAGATGTATGAGAGATCCTAGCTAAAACAAGCATAACTACCCCAACAAGAAGGCCCAAAAGCCAACCTTCCCAGATACTTCTGGGCAATAAAAATGCAAAATGTTTTGGGCCATTAAATATAGGGGTGCTTTGGTACGCTGCAATAGCTAACTGGTAAATATAGTCTATAAATTTCTATGAGCCACATAGGTGAGATCTACTCCTGCACTCCTTTATCCTGTGGCAAATTCCACTCAAACAGATCTTAGAATTTGCTAGTTTGGACTTATTTTTTAAAAAAATTTTCAAGTTTTGGGGTAGGCAATTAGATCAAATCCCTTAAAAACTGAGCTTAGACCACAGTGAACTAGAAATGAAATGAGAGCCCAAGACTAAAAGAAGGGGAAAGATATGGTTTAAATTCATTGTAAGAGAGAATTGGATGACTGTTTGGATTGATTTATATCTCATCAGAAAGGGCTCACATATCTCTGATTGTAGTCATTTACCAGCTTGAGTGGAAAAACTGATGCCATGATGTAACTGTACACAGCTCAAATTGTGGTTACAACGCACATTTCCATCTCCCCTCCCCCATTATCCTCTGTATTAATTCAATCATAGAAGTTAGGTGGGTTGATAGGGAGACCTATTAAGTCATCTTGCTTTTCCCCAAGAACCATATCTGAATTTCTACCCATAGTATATTTTCAAATGCTTTGTCCAATAAAGTTGAAAATGGCTTGAGCAATGGTCCACCCTAAAAGCTTTAACTGGAAGTATACTATTCTTTAAGCACTTTACTGGAAAGGAAATTAATACAGTCAAAAATAATTAGAGTTTTATCTGACCAAAACCCATACAAACAAGGATATTCAAAGTAATGGTCAGATTTTCTTCCCTCTCTGTCCTCTTTTTTGCTCTCTGTTTTGCTACAGAGGTATCAGATACCTTTGAGTGGGACCTGAGAGCATATTAGGGTTAGAGTTGAATATAACGACAAGTTGGGGACTGCCTGAATTACATGGCTGGTCTGAATTTCTCAGATATGGCCAAATTCTCAAAAGTTTATCAATGTCAGAAGATATAGATAATTTGTAAGAAAGGTAATTTGAACCAGAGAGACTTACAATCATGCATTTTGCTATAGCTGAGCCCATGCAATCATCTAATCATTTCCAAATTATGGCCTCAGGCCAAATTATGGTCTTCAACCCTGGGTTCTGATCCTAGTGTGATTACTTCAACTTTCCATAGAATATGATTATTCTAAAAATAAGAAAATGGAACAAAGGAATCCAGTGCAGAGTAGATCCTGAGCTGGGGGGATTTATGTGGGTTTCTGGGTGGATAATCATGGGTTTAAAAAAAAATTCATGATGAAGAAATTCAAGTACTATTGAAAATGAGATATAAAAAGCAAAAGTCCCAGTGCATACCAATTAGAATGACGAAAATCCAGACTACTGACAATACTAAGTGCTGACAAAATATGGAACAACAGGATTTTTCTTTCATTGCTTTTGGAATGCAAAGTGGCACAGTCACATTGGAGGACAGCTTGGTAGTTTCTGACAAAACTAAACATATCCTTACCATGTCATCTGGCAGTCATTCTCCTTGTTTGTATTTTTCCCCCCAGAGGAGTTGAAAACTTATGTTCACACAGAAACCTATACATGGATGTACCTAGAAACTTTATTCATAATTGTATAATTATCAAAAATTAGAAGCAACCAACTTATCCTGCAGTAGATGAATGGATAAATTCTCATATATCTAGACTATGGAATATTATTCAGTGCTAAAAAGAAATGAGCTACCAAGTCATGAAAAGACATGGAGGAATCTTAAATGTATATTGCTAATTGAAAGAAGCACTCTGAAAAGGCCACATACTGTATGATGCCACTATATGATATTTTGGAAAAGGCAAAACTTGGAGACAATAAAAAGATCACTGTTTCCAGGGGTAGTGAGGAGAAAGGAAGAATTGCTGTAGCATAAGATTTTGAGGGCAGTGAAAGTATTCTGAATGATACTATAATGGTAGATACATCATGTTGAATATTTGTCAAAACCCATACAAATTTCAACACCAAGAATGGACCTTAATGTAAACTTGGGTAATAATGATGTGTTACTGTGGATTCCTCAGTCATAATATGAGCTGGTATGAAATATTGATAGTGGGTAAGGCTATACATATGGGGGTAATGGATATATTTAGAAACTCAGCTTTCTACTCAATTTTTCTGTGAAATGAAAATAAAGTCTATTTAAAAAAATAAAAGTCTCCTTTTGCCACATTGGGGTCATTTTTAAAGGCAATCAAGTCCTGCCTATTTTTTCAGATGTAATATACAAGCAGGCCAATGACTATATATAAGTATACGTTTTTTTTTTTTTTTAAGATTTTATTTATTTATTTGACAGACAGAGATCACAAGTAGGCAGAGAGGCAGAGAGAGAGAGGCAGAAGCAGGCTGTCCGCAGAGCAGAGAGCCCGATATGGGGCTCGATCCCACCACCCTGGGATCATGACCCGAGCCGAAGGCAGCGGCTTTAACCCACTGAGCCACCCAGGCGCCCCTAAGTATACGTTTCTATATATAAAATGTAATACTCTTATTTTCAGAAAGTAATCTGTCATCTATCTATTTTTCTCTCTGTCTGTCTTTGCCATTCTAATGGATAAAAATGGCATCATATTTGTTTGAATTTACATTTTGAGTTTTGAATAAGGTTTAGCTTCTCTTCGTATGATATGGTTCATTTGCATGTATTCTTTTCTATGTGTCCATTTTTGCTCATTTTTCTATTGAACTACTCAGAAAACAATTATTGATTTGTATAAGCTCTTTGTATATTAAGAAAGTTATCCATATTTTTAATGTGTAAACTGAAGGTAAACACTTTTATATCATACACATTACAAAAATGTTTCCTATTTTCCTATCATCTGTTTATTTTATTCTTTTTTAAGATTTTATTTATTTGTTTGACAGAGAGATCACAAGTAGGCAGAGAGGCAGGCAGAGAGAGGGAGTGGGGGGAAGCAGGCTCCCTGCTGAGCAGAGAGCCCGATGTGAGGCTTGATCCCAGGACCCTAGGATCATGACCTAAGCCAAAGGCAGAGGCTTTAACCCACTGAGCCACCCAGGTGCCCCTCATCTGTTTATTTTAATTTTGTCATAAAGAAATTAAAAGTTTTGTACTGCTAAAAGTATTATTCCTTTTATTTTTATGGTGTTCTTAATCATACGTCCTAGTCAAAAAGACCATCTCTATTTCAAAACAATAATAATTTTATTTGTGCTTTTGTTGAGAATGTTTAAAGATTCTTTTTTTTTTTCACATTTAAACCTTTGATATGGCTGGAATTCATTTTGGTAAAAAGACTAAAAGAGGGATTTAACTTTGATGTTTTCTAACAATGTTCTGGTTGTTTTAACCTCACTTATAGATAATCCTGCTTTCCTCCATTGATGAAAAATGTCACATTTAAGTTAATTTCCCATATGTGTTTGGTTCTATATCAGTATTCTCTGTTCAATTAGTTTGTATATTCTAATTCATAGCAATTCTTGTCATTTTCCTAGATTGGATTTCCCAGGAATGGAATAACATTTTAATAGAATAAACTATATTTTATATACGTTATTTTAAGATTAAAATTTTAAGCTTACCAATTTACTATTCAAATGCTTTCATAATTATTGGATTAGGAAATTCTATGCACGTATGCATGTATAGGTGTCTGAGAGAGAAAGAGAGGTTGGGGGAACATGGAGAGAAAGAAGAGATTGTCATTTCATTTATATAAGGACTTTACCATTTGCAATTAAAAGGAAGGAATAGGGGCTCCCTGGGGTGGCTCAGTCATTAAGCCTCTGTCTTCAGTTCAGGTCATGATCCCCGGGTCCTGGGATTGGCCCCCACCTCGGGCTCACTGCTTCCAGGAAGCCTGCGTCTCCCTCTCCCACTCCCTCTGCTTCTGTTCCCTCTCTCACTGTGTCTTTCTCTCAGTCAAAAAAATAAATAAAATCTTAAAAAATAAAAGGAAGGAATGGTAAAACTGATTATTCATACATATTCCAAGCCTTAGCTCTCAACAGCATAGGTAATTTTATTGTCAGGTTGCTTTAGTTCTGAAAATTAAAGTAAAAATAAATAAAAAGTAATATGTATTCTGTAAAAATAGATATTTTCATTCATAAACTGGAAACAGCAAAGTCAATGCAATTTACACCATGAACCTCCTAAAATTTTGTGCAGTGAGCCAGTCTGGCTAGTCCCTATTTAAAGATGAGTAGAAAAAGGTAAAAAGGAAATCTGATTAAAACCAAAAATGAATTAATACAGGGACTGGAAACAAAGCCTCAAAGAGATGAGTACTCTCTACAGATATTCTGATTGAGAAAAGCATGACTGGACACTTGTTTGGCTTTCATTTTTTCTTGTTGTTAAAGGAAAGAAATTTAGAGATTGCAGCTGATAGGGAGACCCTGTTAAATCTTCAGCAAAGCCTCCCCAAATGGTCTAATTTTACTTCCAGCATCCATCTTCGGGTAAAATAATCCTTTAGAGATTGTTAAATCAGAGAAACTTTAAGTAAATCAAAATGAAGCTTCAGGACTATGGGATAGCGCCAGGAGTATCCCCTTTATCTTTGCTCAGTTGCAATTATGCCTGTGTGTTTTCACTATTTTCAGCTAGGAATTTGGGAGTAGATTCTAATCTAAGAGCTTATTTCATATATCAAAAGGCACAGTGCATATATTTCCTTTCTGATTACATCTTTTCTGAATGTTTTTCTTTTGCCAAAATTATACTGCCTATTTGTTTGATACTTTTCTCAAAGCAGAGGATAATCCCAAGCAAACATTGTCGTCACTATCTAAACCTCTTGCTTTTAACGAAAATAACAAAATTTTAAAATGAATCTCTTAAAAACCTTGGCTCTTTTTTTCCCCCCGTTGCCCTTTGCTACTTCTTGTCTGGGTTTATCAGATAAAAGATATTCTGTCTTTATCAGCAGTACCACTATTATCTACCCACTTCCGAATTCTCATGCTTTCAGTGGAAGAAATCTGATCCATAAGTGGGACAAATCTCTAGTCTTTTATATTTGTAAAGACAGCTGCAAGTAATTCTTTACTGTCTCTGTTATTTCCGTTTGCATTGTCTCTAATTATTATAAGTGCACACAATCTTTCCTTGATGTTCGTCCTCTTAAATACTCATAATGCTTACAAAACTTTTTTTTTTTAAATTCTGGGTTATAATGTTCTGCTTTTTCTAGTGCTTACTGTTTAATTTTCATCCTTTAATTTTTGATTACTTGCTTGCAGTTTTCCCTTTTATACGCCAGACTTTCTCCTTTTACCTTAATGACTGAGGTTTTGTTTTTTTACCTCTTGTACTCTGACTTATTCAATATCCAGATGAAAGGAACAAAACACTTCTCCTATTTCATTTTAACCTCAGCAGTTTTTGTCTTAATTTCAGTCCCCTTGGAATCCTCCTTCCAAGTGACCAGCAAAAGCATAGAGTTCCAAGGCACTAGGGGAGCTTCTTTCCCTTCTCATTCATCTCTGCCAGCCTGAGTATGCTGAGTGTGCTGGCTGCCTGCCCAGCTTTCCCCAAACCAGCGTTCCCACATATTTGGGAGTCTTCTATCTGAGGGTTTACTCTGGCTTGCTTAGTTCTGGGGTTGCTTGCTCTGAGCAAGATTCTCAGAGAGTCTCTGTAACTTGACTGATAAGTACTTTGTAAACCTTGCACCTCATTCAAAACACTAGAGGTTTCTTACTAGGTTGAATAGTCCAGTTTTGATTCAAGCCGTGCTAGGGAAGCACTATGCACACTCTTGGTGACCCCGTTTGTCAACATGCATGGCACTTCTTCGCTTTCCAGCACCACCATGATGGATGAAGAAGTGGAAATCACATATAAGAAGAAATTTAGAGATCTCCCAATAAGTGAAACATGATGCTTTAGCAACATGCTTCTGCTTGTAGTTCCTTATTTTGTTATGCTGTGGCTACCCACCTTGCAGCCTTTGTCCATGACAGCCCTCTGTCAGTAAAGCCCTTCCCTTTTAACTTAACATGTCACCTAATTCCTACCCATTCCTTTCAAGATAGTTTTCATTTTTACTAAATCAACATGTACTTATTTCAAAAGGTCAGCTACTTCTACCAGGTATATTAGGGCCATTAACAGCCCTGAGTCTCCTTTTCCTGATTCCCCTACCTAGAGGCAATCACTTTCTACTCTTTTGCCTAATTTTTTTGTATTTGAACTTGAGGCATTGTTTGCTGACTTCACAGTATGGAAGGTAAACATTTGGTTTTCTCCTACTGCTATTCTACCCTCTGCTACTTATGGTATGAATGGCAAATGATTATGGTGTCAGTGTGGTAAAATTATAGTTTGGGCTGGTAAATTTAGTATTTACATTTCTATTACATTATTCAGACCTGAGTCATATAGTGAACTATGATCATGTTTCCTTACCTGTGCTGCCTTTTTTTTTTTTTTCCTGGATATAATAATTTCCCTTGTTTGTTTGCTTAATTTTTAAATATACTTTATTTTTTAAGGTTTATTTTATTTTACTTATTTGAGAGAAAGAGGGAGAGCATGAAAGGGGAGAGGTCAGAGGGAGAAGCAGACTTCCCACGTAGAGTTGGACATGGGGCTCGATCCCAGGACCCTGGGATCATGACCTGAGTCAAAGGCAGATGCTTAACCAACTGAGCCACCCAGGTGCCCCTTTAATATACTTAAAGAGGCCAGCCATGAACACTGCCAGATGCCTAAATCTCCTTTCATTACTTTCATTCACATCCTTATTCTAATAGTTCTGTCCTCTGATCCCTCCCAGAGCATTCTGACCTACTTCAGTGTATACAGTTTGCCCCCTCGACCTGGTGCACAGCTGTCACTCTGGATTCCCATTTGCCACCATCCTGGGGATGCTCTTTGCAGCTGATCTGTAGTCAGCCTCCTACTCTTCTTTCAAGGTTGCGTTAACCTCTCATGTTACTCTGAAGGCTTTAAAGATAAATATTTCAAGACTTTCTTTTTCTTACATTATTTTTGTTTCCTGCAAGGTGCTTTTTTCTGTTCATAGCCCAGGATACTTAATAGTCCTGGATGTCTGCTTCCAAGTGAATGGAACTAGTTGACAGTAGTATCATTGTAGGGTGAGCTGGTTGAGTTGATGTTGGAGAACTGATTTCAGTATTGTTTTGTCTTTTCTCATTGGCTGAACAGTTTCTCTAGAAGAGACTCTCACAATCTCCTGCCTGGAGGGTGAAGGCCCAGCAGCCAACATTTGGAAGCTGAGTGGAGGAAGCAGACTAAAGTATGTATGTGTTAAATTTTAATTTTTAGTAAAGCATACCTGTCCCTAATTGGTTCTCCTAGTTCTAGATACCATCTGTTTTGTCCTTTTGTTGGCTTACAACCCTCCTGGCAACTTCCCCTGGTGTAATTTGAAACTGGGCCCTGTACTCAGAGGGCAAGAAAGACTGAAGAAAGACACAGGCCACTCCAGGTTAGTAGGTGGGCAGTTTTAATAAACAAATGGGACTTACAGATGAGGCTTGATGTGGCCAGCAGCAAGAGAAATGGATCTCCACATCTGCCCATCATATCTGAAAAGTTGCTGAAGAGGCCTTAACTGAGTCCAGAACACCACATTGGTGTTCTCTACACCACATCACTATCGCAAGGCTGTGTGTCCTTGGAGCAACCTCTGGGAGTGGGAAAGGCAGGTGGAACCCACATTCTAGGACAGGAAAAGCATGAGGAGCCTCAGAGTGCCTAAGTCCACCTCACAGGTCAGTTGGCAGTCACATTTTTTCAATGACATTCCCCAACATTTTTCCAGAAAATAAATTTCTGTCTTCTCCCAGGGTGGGATAGTGTAAAATGGAGATGGGATGGGGCCGGAGAGAGAACTTTCAATAAGTCTGCAGTAGATTTCTTCTTATTAGACCATGCTCCTCACCCTAACTTTAGATGATGTTTCCAGTTGCTGGGCCTGTTGGACCTGGCTTTCTCCATTGATGGTGTAGAATGCTCTATCTCAGGTTTTTTTGTTTTTGTTTTTAGTTTCCAGTTATTTTATATTAGAAATCCAAAACCTCTCCAAAAATGGGGTGCTGTGAAGAATCAGACCTCATCAAGAACCATCAAATAATGGCCCCAAAAGGTAGAAGCATAATAGTAGTTTAGAGGAATGTAATTACAAATCAAAAGGCCCCTATAAGTCCCAAGGACTGCTGTGAGTTCTTTTATAAAAACTGAGAAACATCTGTGGGGTCATATCAAATTCCTTGGTCACTCAAACATAGTCTTCTCATTGCTTTTTTCCTTCTGAGTCCTGCTGACCCCTTGCCCCATTCTTTATTTCTGTTGGATTTTTTTTTTTTTTTTGAGAATATATATAACATGAGCCATTTGTAAGCGAGAGGATGATAATAATACCAACTAAAATGATGGTGTAGTGCCATTTATGCTGATGTGGAGAAACTCTAAATTTTAAATGCCAAGAGGCTTGCCTGATTGTACTGAAAGATGAAATGGTTTTGATTAGATATTTGGGAATGGTTTGATTAGAAACGGGTGAAAGTGTTCGGTCAGTCTAGATGCTTTGTGGCTCTCAGGTCGAGTGTCTGGTAGCCTATAAGTATTCAGACAGCATAATACAGGATGCTGCAATGCCAAGTCCATGCTTCATCTAAGCAGAAGAGACATGGCTTCAGACTTGGGGAATGAGGAAGTGTGTAAGATCATACATTGTGCCCTCCAAGGGCAAATATGCTAATTCAACTATGAATTCCTGATAATTCCATGGGGTTGCTTCATTTTGCTTAGCCACAGACAAAGACAATTTAAAAAGTCTTTCATTATGTCTGGGTTGTCTCTCTTCCCCTTTTTTGTTGTCTTTAAAGAAAGTGATCTTCATCTAGATTCTCAGCTGACTTTTACTCTATATCATTCCCTTATATCTCAGGTCTTTCTAATTATGACTCAGCCAATTCTTCTCCAGCCTCCCAAAGTTTGTTATTCTCTCCCCTCTTCTTTCCATTTTTCTAATTGAAGGATGATACATGTAATGAAAAGCACATAAATTACAAGTGCATATTCGATGAATTTTGACAGTGTGAACACGCTTATGTAACATTATAACACTTTTGAAGCCTTCCCTTCATTTACCCATAGATAATTGCTATTCTGAATTCTATCACTTCTATCAGTTCTATGAGTTTGAGCTATTTTTGAATTTTGTATAAATTATATTGCACACATTCTTTAGCATTTGGCTTCCTTTGTTCCACATAATGTTTGTAATATTCAAAAGTTTATTGGGTCATCATATTCCATTGTATAAAAACACTAATTTCTTTATTTCTTCTACTGCTGATGGGTATGTGGGTTGTTTCCAGTTTGGGGCTATTATGAATAATGCTTCTATGAACAATGCTGTGTATCTTTTTGGTGAATATAATGAATTTCTTTGCATATATATCTGGAAGTGGAACTGTTGGATCACAGAGTGTGCACTTGCTCTACTTTAGTACATACAGCTAAACAGTTTTCTAAAGTTTTTGTAACAATTTATGCTTCTACCAGCAGTGTATAAGTGTTCCAGTTGCTCCATATTCTCACCAGCTCTTCATATTTCCTTTTAGTTTTTGCCATTCTGCCAGTGTTGAGATAGCTCATGTGGTTTTAATCTGCATTTCCCTAATAACTAATTATGTCAGGAACCTTTTCATATGTGTATCAGCTATCATCTTTTGTAAAGTACCTAATGAAATTCTTTAGAAAAAATTTAAAAATTAATTATCTGATCTGTCTTTATACACACACACACACACACACACATACACATATATATATTAATCAACCTTGAATTCATTGTAATATATATCTTTATGTAACTGGACTTAATTTGCTATTATTTTTTTTAAAGATTTTATTTATTTATTTGACAGAGATCACAAGCAGGCAGAGAGGCAAGCTTTCTGCTGAGCAGAGAGCCCGATGCGGGGCTCGATCCCAGGACCCTGGGATCATGACCCGAGCCGAAGGCAGTGGCCTTAATCCATTGAGCCACCCAGGTGCCCCAATTTGCTATTATTTTGATTAGGATTTTGTATCTATACTCCAGAGAGAGACTGGAGAGCAAGTTTATTGTCTTGTTCCTCTCAGATTTTGATAATCAAATTATCCTGGGATGGGAAATGTTTCCTTTTTTTCTTATCTCTGGAAAAATTTATATAAAATAGGTGTTTTTTAGAAATAAGTATCAGGAAGAATTTTTATGACCGATTCAATTTCTTACATAAATATGGAACTATCCATATTTTCTATTTTTATATGTTAGAGCTGTGTTTTGTGGGAATTTATTGATTGCATCTAAATATTCAAATTTATTGGCATAAAATTTTGATAGTATTTTATTTTCTTTTTAATTCTGTAGGGACTGTAATGATGCTCCACTGTTCATTTCTGGTAATGGTTCTTTTCTACTTTCTTTCTTTATCTTCACTTTTGATAAGATGTTTATAAATCTTATTTTTCTTTTTAAAGAATCAAGCCATTGGTTTTCTGGACTTTTCTATTATATGTTTATTTTCTACTTCATTCATTTCTTCTTTTATCCTTATTATTGTCTTTCTTCTGCTTTTTTGAGGTACTTAATTTATTATTCTTTTTATAGCTTCTTGGGGAGGTAATTTAGGTAATAGATCTTAAGTTTTTTTTTTT
>RCUC01115218.1:0-54349 GCA_003697995.1 Taxidea taxus jeffersonii
GCCGCCTGCGCGAGGTGTTCGAGGTGTGCGGCCGCGACCCCGACGGCTTCCTGCGCGTGGAGCGCGTCGCGGCGCTGGGGCTGCGCTTCGGCCAGGGCGAGGAGGTAAGGGCGCCGCACCGCGTCCCCGGGCCCCGCCAGCGTTCCTGCCCTCTGCCCGCCCGGGAAGGGCCCCGCTGGCGGCAGCCCCTAACCCCGCCTGAGCGGGCGCCCCGTCCTCTCGGCACCCCCTAATCCCCGGCCCCGGTGGGACCCCCGCTCTCCCCCACAGACCAGGGTGGCCTCCCTGCCCACCTTCCCTCCCCCGCAGTGCGGGTCCCTCTGATGGGACCCCATGTTTGGGGGGGCAGGAGCTGTCAGAACCCGGCCTCCGGGCCGCCCCGGGTCTGTGGGAACGGAATTCCAGGACTCGGGGTGGGGGCTGGCGCGTGCGCCCCGCTGGGCCTCAGCCAGGGGGTGGAGGGGCCAACTAGGGGCGCTCTGCTGCCTGACGGCACCCTTCCGCACAGGGAAGGATGACGACCCCTGGTGACCCTCCTTCGGGCTCGGATGGGCAGGCCTGGCTGGCAGCTGGTGGTGTTCGCTGCCGCAGGCCCACTGGAGCCAAGCTTGCAGAGTGTCTCCGTGGTAGGTCGCGTCTATCTGGGGAAAAGCAGTTGTTCTATCGGTTGTTAGCAGGGCAAGAATCAGAGGGTGGGTGTTGGCAGAAGGGGTGGGCAGAGGAATATGAATAAATGCCCCCATCGGCTAGTGTCTTCTTGTGCCATGGGCACCGGGACTGGTGGCTCTGTTTGGGAGGCAGGGCAGGGCACCCACCCTCCTGTCCCTGCCCACTCTGACACGCTCCGGTTTTCTCCTGGGAACAGAAGCCCTGCCTAGTGAGTTTCCAAGGCCACTTAAGGCCTCAGGCTCTGCATGGGGAGCATGGGGGCCCAGGGCCTCAGACGGACCACTGACTGGTATTCTGTTCCTGGAGCACCTCAGGCCTAGTCCACAGGAGAAGCCAGGAAGAGGTTAGATGGGACCCACGCCTCTCTGTCACCCAGCGGAGCGGAGATGAGAGATAATCATCTTTCCATAGCCCCTGGCTATGGCCAGGGTTTGGGAACAGTAGGTGAAAGACAAGATGATGAGGCAGGTATCAAGTTTGAGAACCAGGTACCCTGTCCCAGGAAGCTCAGTGCTGTGGTTCCTGTTGGAGCCCACATTTCCTGCAGCCATCGTGATCCTTCCCCTTCCCCAAAGGCCAGCCAAGCTCCTCACCCTCACAGTGGTGCCCTCTGAGGCCATCTGAGCCCCCAGCAGGCACCACCACCTTGTCCCCGAGCTGGACCACTACTCTTGTTGGAAACTTCTCCCTCCTGCATTCTTAGAGCCAAACCCACTAGTCACAGAGTCATTACTGTTCTGCATGGGGCCGCACATGGGTCTCTCTTCTATGGGGCAGCCTTTAAATATCTGAAAAGAGCTCTCTGCTCCCTTCACTCTTCCCCATCCATTCCTTCCTGTTTTTACTCCTCGGGGTTGAATACCCCCTGTCCTGAAGCGCCAGCCATTTCCATATGACCAGCAGGAACCAGATCTGTGGCTTATGGCCCTGGTGTTGCCATCTACTAATTGTGTGACTCAGTTTTCCTAGTAATAGCACAGAGGGCCTGGGTCAGGAGAACCCCAGGACCGCTCCCATCTCAGCACTTAACACAAATGCAGGTGGTTCAAGGTGAGGCTGCCTTTTGTATGGTGGACCACACTTTCCATTCATATTGTGTTTCTGGCACCCATAACCCCCAGGGATCTTTCTTAGAAACCTCTGCCATACCAGGATTCCCCTCAATCCTGGAGAAAGGTCACAATTTCCTTCTTTTTATAGCATAATCTTACATTATTACAGAAGCAGTTTATATGCATGGTAGGAAATCAGAAATATGAGCAAGCAAACATAAAAGTATTATGTTCCCATCTCCTGGGCAGCTCTGCTGTGACACCTTGGTCACATCCTTCCAGCCCTGCTTCTATGCCTGTATGTAGATTTCCCTCATAAAATGAGATCATGCTGTGCATACTGTTTTGTAACCCGATTTTTTTCCAGTAAATGATCAGCACTTTCTGCTTCAGTAAATTTTCATCTCATTTAACATGCAGACCTTATTCACATTCCCTGTTTGGCCCCAAAATGTCAATTTTTGCTGTTTTGTTTAAACCAGTTTCCTCTCTCTTGAGCTGTGCGATACCTCAGTTGTTGGGCCCCTTAGGCCTCTCTACTCCACTGCAATTCCTTTTCTAAAAAAGGAATTATCTTTTTAATAATCCTGACTTGTTGAAGAGATCAGGCCTCTTGTTTGTGTCAGTGATTTCTTGAATCGAAACCTGTTACTTGGCCCTTATTCCTATTAAATTTCATCTTGTTCATTTCACCCCACTGAATTAGACAATAGAATTTAAATTCCTACCTCTGGCCCTCTCCAATGCTATGCTGCCTGCTGGTTGGAGAAGCAGGTGCTTTATGTCTGAGTCCACAGGCTGATTGTAAACACAGGGCAGGACCACGGACAGGGCCTAGTAGGGGTCCCTCTACTCACCCTGTGTATTATTGATTGAGACCCACAGACAAACATTTTGCTGCCCTACTGACTACAAGGGAGGAGTCATTTCTCTACAGGTAGGGATCCCTTCAAAATTCTATGTGCTTGGACGGTTTCTATTTCATTTGTTCAAAAATTAGGTGGAGACCCTGATTCCCCAACCCACTGGTGCTCGACAGTGAATAACTGCCATTCGTTAGATATGGGGGTTGGGCGAACCTCTCAGAGTTGGTTACCCACATTTTACCAACTACCCCCCCAAACACCAGGGATGCCAGAATCCTTTACACACATCAAAATATACTAGGTTGCGAAGTATTAAAAAAACAACAACCATGAGGCCATACTAATATAAGTAAATGGTTGAATGAATGAATAAATACGAGGTGACTTTCCCATACAAAAGAAATCATTTATGTAGATAATCCCCTATCAAGGAGGTAGAGCGTAAGTCCCCACCCCGTAAGTAAGAGTCAGATAGGCAAGTGACCGCCTTCTAAAAAGCACAGTACGGAAAAGGGGGAGGAGTAACTTGCCAGCAGAGAAGCCTGAGAAGCACTACCTCAGCCACACAATCAAGGTCAACATCAACAGTGATAAGTTATGTAGACAGGGTGTACCCCTGATGCGATGTCATTAGTGGTACTTTACCTCTGCCGTCTTCCTTCCGAAACCCACAACCCCCATCTAGTCACGAGAAAAATGTCAGACAAACCCCAACTGAGGGATATTCTGCAAAACACCTGATCAGTATTCTTCAAATTTGTCAAGGTCATCAAAACCAAGGAAAGTCTGAGAAACTGTCACAGCCACACAGAGCCTAGGAAGACATAATTAAATGTAAGTGGGATCCTGGAATAAGGGTAGGGCATTAGGTTAAAACTAAGGAAGTCTGAAAAAAGTACACACGTGAATTAGTAATGGTATTGTGTGTATAGAAGGTTGGCCTCTGGCATCCCCTGATTTATTGGCTTAGGAATCACAGTACAAAAGAGAAGATAAGAAAATTGGATAAAAAGATGAGTACCTGAAATTGAGACACAAAGGTTGACCTTTTAAGGAATGCAAAGATGAGGGGAAACACTACTGTCCAAGTCCTGAAAGTCCCTAATATGTGGGAGCAGACAGATTATGACAAGTACGTAGAACTATGGTCTGAAACCATGTTGGCTTCTTACGTCTTGCTTTTTCTTCTTCCCTAACCTTTCTCGGCCTCTGTTTACTCATCCATAAAGTGGGGATGATACTATTCCTGTCCCACTGGGGCTTGGACCAGCGCCCGTGGGATGTGCTTAGCCGGGGTCTGCGGATAGGCACGCGGTCAGGACTGCTGCTGCTCGTGTTAGGATTGTCTTTGAAACACCTGCAGGCGCCTTTGCAAGGCTGTTCTGGGCCCAGGGTTCTCTGCGATTGAGGTCAAGGTCTGGGACTAGTCCGTGGTGCTCTGAGCACCCCCCTCCTTGTTTGGTTCGGATCGACCAGCCCCTCTTGCCAACCATCCAGCAGTCTGAGGACAGAGGACCTTGAAAGCAGCTAGAGATGGGCTACACTCCCTGCCATACATTCTTGTCCTTTTTCCAGTTCGAAGACCCTCCTTGCTAGAAAGATTGGGAGCAAAAGTAGTTGAGTGGCATCTCCACCCTCTGTTAACACAGCACCAGCTCCTCTGAGCTGTGGGCTTGTCCTTCCTGCTGGGAATGGCGGGCCACTCCAGTGTCCAAAAGGGTGTTGTTCATTGTCTCAGGGGGGTAAGTCAGCTTTAGCCAACTAGGACTACTCTATAATCTCCCCCTTCTTTGCGGCCGCCCAGCTATGGCCAGAAGCCACTGGGACATGGGGCCTCCTCATTCATATTGGGCAGGAGATGAAATAAGGGTCCTGACGGGCCTCCCTCAGTCCCCAGGTGTCCTCCACACTCACGACACCACAAGAGAGATGCTGGCACTGCCTGGATCTCTGAGCAGGCAGAGGGGTTGGAGGGCTGGGGCAGGACAAGACTCCTTGGGAGCCAGCCCTGGGTGGGGCTTGGGGGGCCCACCCCAGATTCGTGGGCTGCCAGGGGCAGGGGATTCCTGAATTAAAACTGAGTTCTGCCCAGGAGAGGGGATTGGCTGCTGGGGAAGAAGCAGCCCTGTCCGCCATATCTGCGGCTGGAGCTTAGGAGGTAGGGAAGGGATAGGAAGAGAGGAGCCAGATCAGGAAAGGCTCAGCCATTCTCGGTGGATGGTGGGAGATGCCGGGCAGCATGATCGGACGTGTGCCTGAGAACAGAAGCTGGCTCTAGCAGAAGACTGTGACATACGGTCAGAGAGGAAGAGGGTCTGGACTTGGGCAGGGGTGGCAGGCAGAGTTGGCAGGGGCCCAGAAGGCCTGCAGAGGCCCCCCCAGGTCACTCCTTTGGGGAATGATTCAAGGCTTCATTGGTGAACAGGCCCTCTCTATGTGCCTCACCCTAATGGGGACATGCTTTGGATGGCAGAGCTGACAGACCAGAAGGAAGGCCTAGGTCCTCTGAGCTTCAAAGAAAAGGTGGGGCGTCTTTGGCCCATGAGGGGGGAGCAGAACAGAAGTGGGCCAGAGAGATCTTCTCTTTTCCTGTGCTTCTGCTCCTGCTGGGTGCTCCCTAGAGAGTGTGGTCCCGAGTGCAAGGGGCCGAGCTCTAGGAATGGGGGAAGGGGGACAAGCCCTAGCTGGGGTGTGGCACCTTCGGGCCTCTGACCTGCCGGTACCATGGTTTGGCTGTGCTGGGAGGAGGGGCATGTGAGGACAGCCCACGGGGCTGGTCCATCTTGTCAGACATCCTTGAAGTGGGTGCGTCCATGGGGCGCACCTCTGTGGGTTCAAGCTTCCTTCCCCAGATACTGGGTTCCAGAGAAGAAAGCTCCAGGTAGTGGAGGACTTGCTTGTGGGCAGATGTGGTCGGGTGCCCAATGTGGGCTAGAATCAGGCCTTCCAAACAACAAGCCATACGGTCAGCGTAATTCCAGTGGCTGGAGAGTCCAAGCTCCCTGTGGGTGCTGGGCCTTCACCTTGTAAAGTAGGACCTACCCCTTTCCCACGTGGTTGCTGTGGGGCTCCGAATTACCAGCCTGGGCAGGCAGGATGGCGATCAGACCTGGCCCCAGCTCTGAGGCCCAGGAATGTTCCCCAGCTCCAGGGAGAGAACCAAAGAGGCAAAGAAGGAGAAAGGGAGTTGGGTGGAAACAGGGCCCCAGGGAGCAGCGCTTCGCCTGTGGTCGAGGGTCCCTGCATGTCTCCCCAGGATGATTGGCTGAGAGGGGGACCCCGGGAACCTGGCAGGTAGGCGGGCAAATGGCTGAGAAAGCCCTCCTCCTCCCCTGGCCCAGGGGGAGAGGAGGTCCTCTGCCACCTGCACGGGTCAGCAGCCCGGCCTTGGAGGACAGTGCAGATTCGGGGCTGATGACCCACCCCGTGCAACTTGGTGCCGGCCGGAGCACCCACATTCCCAAGTCCATTTCACAGACTTGGCAGGTGAGGTTCCTGCCAGACCCTGCAGTAAGTGTACAAAGGAAGGGGGCTCCTCTTCCTCCTGTTCCCATGGGCCCTGTGGGCCCACCCTGCCAGCAGTGAGTACCACCCCAGGCCCCAAGCAGTCCCACTGGCACAGAACGGGAGGCTGACGGCCAGCCTGGAATGACAGCTAGAGGTGGGCCAGCGGGGCTAGGGAGGGATGGGGGGAAATGCCTGCTGACCTGGAAACAGAATGAGCGTCATGAGTGCGTTAACCGCTCTCTCCTCATGCAGTTTGGGTGAAAGCCTTGAAATTTTTATAGTGTTGTCTTAATGGAAATACCTTTTGGATGTGGAGGTTGTCTTAATATATGTTTCCAGGATAAAAAAATTTTTTTTCTCTCCATTAGCATCTTGCGTGCCTACTATATGCCCAAACTCTTCCAGGCACTGGGAAACCAGGGTGGCCTGGAGCCAGAGAGACAGGAAAGGACATAAAAATGGCCATCAGGTGGTGCGAGGTACAAGGAAGAAACAAAGTATGGAGACAAAACCAAAGGAGGATTTTTTAAAGATTTATTTGAGAGTGGGGCACCTGGGTGGCTCAGCGGGTTAAAGCCCCTGCCTCGGCTCGGGTCATGATCCCAGGGTCGTGGGATCAAGCCCCGCGTCAGGCTCTCTGCTCTGTGGACAGCCTGCTTCCTCCTCTCTCTCTTTGCCTCTCTGCCTACTTGTGATCTCTATCAAATAAATAAATAAAATCTTAAAAAAAAAGATTTGAGAGAGAGAGAGAGAGCACGGCGTGAGGAGAGGCGGAGGGAGAGGGACAAGCGGGCTCCCCACTGAGCAGGGAGCCCAAGGTGGGACTCGATCCCAGGACCCCAGGATCATGACCTGAGCCAAAGGCAGCCACTTAACTGACTGAGCCACCCAGGCGCCGCCCCAAAGGAAGATTTTTACCCCTAGAATGACTGCGGGAGGCCTCTTCTGTCACAGGGGGACATGGTGGTGAAGCACAGCATGATGTGGGGGACCAGCTGCCCCCGCAGATGTCTGCAGGTGGTTGACCCAGGCAGAAACAGGAGCAGACCTGGGGATTAGAGATGCGGCAGGTGGCCTGTGGGGGGCGGGGCAGGCAAAATCAGTGAAGGGAACCCGGCTGGGGTGAGAGGTGCTGGAGGCACAGAGCAGGGCAGCAGCAGCAGAGAAGCAGCTGGACTTGGAGACAAGAGCCCGCGGGAAGCAGGGTGTGAGAGAAAGAGAGAATCTGGAGAATTTGCTGGCTGGGGAAGAGGGAGGCGGGAGGCAGGCTGCGTGAGGAGTCAGGAGACGTTCCTGGCCTGCCAGCTCCTGGGCAGATGAGTCCAAGAAATGCGCCTGAGGCCTGCTCCTGCTAGCCAACTCGTGCCTGCCTTCCTCCCTCCCTTCTCCCTCTCCCCTCCACCCCTCGCCCTTCTGTCCCACTGCCCGCAGCAGAGAAGTTTTCTGAGGGAAGAACAGAGAACCTGCTTCAGGTGTGGTTCAGCCCCCCTTTAGAGGCCAGACACAGGCTGGGGCCCCAGGGCCTCCACTGGGCTAGCTTGGACATCTTATCTTCCCGCCTCACCATCTTCTGTCTGGGAGGCTGACTGCTCATCGGCCCGCGGGTCCATCCGAGGGCTCCTCCCTTCCTCCTCCCTGCACAGGGTAGGAGCTGACCAGTGCCATAGCTCATTGCTTGAATATGCTGTCGACATGACTGCTGGCCCTCTCCAGCGGACCCTGCCTGGAGCCATCCCCTAATTAGACTTGGTGCTCTATGCTGTTCCCCCACCCCCTGCGTCTTCTGATCCTTGGGGGGCCCCACCCCCAGAGACATACCTTAGGACCACCACCCCACCACCCCTGGGGTCACTCAAGGAAGATGCCCAGCTTCCTCCAGAAGCAGGCAAATTGATTGCCCATCAGCCTCTGGTGGCCGCTGTCCCCAGGAAGATCCCGATCTAAGCCCAATACACACCTGGGCAAGGTAGACAGGTAAACCAGAGGACTGATTTATACCAAAACACAAACCAAAAGGGGGGAGTTCGGGGTGCATTCAGTGCCTGTGTGGCTAGAACAGCTCCTCCAAGAGTGGGGGGCCTCACTGTCTCCCTAGGCATGCCCGTTCTGTCCAGACAAGCCTCTGGCTGAATCCTCTCACGTGCGCAGTGAGCTAAGGTCTGTCTCCCGGAGCTCCAGTCTTTTGCTCATCCCTCCCTCTCCCCATCCATTGAACCACCCACCTGCACCTTTGACCCAGGGTACCCACCTCAACATGCAGGCTGGGGACCTGCTCATCCATCTGAACATCTGCCTTGCCATCGACCCATCTACTCACCCGTTTGTTACACGGCCTTCGATTTGTCCATCCAGCTGTTCACCTACCTTTCCACCAGCCTCCCCTGCCTGTCCATTCACCGTCCAACCAGCATTTCCAAGTGTCTGCCACACCAGGACTGGGGACTGGCATTTTCAGGGAGTGACATGTGGCCTTATGGGGAAAAGGCTCAGCCAGGACAGGGAGGGTGAGGGCTGGGGCCAGCTGGTGACCTTATGGAGTTGTGGATGGGCAGCAACCCCCCACCCCAGCCCTGCTTCAGAGCTAGCTGGTTTTGATTTCTCACTTCCTGCATTGGGCATTGGGTCTGAGAGGGCTGAGGCCTTATTCTAAGATGCAAAAGCCTAGGCTATTGCAAAGGTGCTTATTATCATGGATGGACCTGTCTCCTTATCTGTAAAAGGGGGGTCACGTTCTGAGAACTGGAGATAAAGTGGAAAGACCAGCATGGTACCTCTTGGCATCCTTTCTTCAGGCCACCTACTCCGTGACCCTTGTTGGCATCCCCGCTGCTCTCCATCCTAGCATGCACCTCTGACCCCTTTCTACTGCCTGGTACTGTTCCAGGCATGGGCCTCCCTGGTGCAATGGCCAGACGTTCTCCTGCAGCCACTAGTGACTTCTCTGTGGTTAGAAGGGAGGGAGAGATGATCGGTACAGTCTGCCTTCATAGCTCTCGTTCTCTTTCATCCTAGAATACAGCCCCAAGAACCGGAGAGGAGAAGGGAGTTGTCCAGGGTCCCACAGTAAGTGGAGGAGCTGGGACAGGAACCCAGGTCTGTCTGGCTCTCACATGGCCTCCTTAGTGCCTCCACGTTCTTCCACAGTCAGGGTCTGAGTGATCCAACTGGACCATTCAGTTGGGAGAATGATCCAACTGGAGTTTCAGAAATTTGACATTGGAGAAACCTCAAATCCGAGGCTTTGTCTGGCTTTCTAAATTGGGAGTGGCCTCGGTTTAGGGGCTGGAGCAGCACCTGGCCGGAGCCATAGTTAGAAGCAGGTCTGTAATCTGCAGGGCGGCGGGGGCTGCTGTGGGGAGCCCCGAGTGGGCCCTGCAGGCCGGGCTGCCCTGGCTGCGACAGGAGGGCAAGTGGCAGCCGGAGCTGAGGTTTTAGGGCCAAGAGAGGCTGGCAAATCACGCATCTCCACTGCTTCTTGTGGGTTTCCTGCCAGGCACCCCTTCCCCATCCTCCGCAGCCCCCTAGGCGCTTGGGGCAGGGGCAGGGGGCCGGGCTCCCAAACAGGACACCCCGCCCATGCCCTGTCCCCATTCTCTAGGCTCCTTCGTCTTCTCGGCCACCAAGCCCTGTGGCCCCAGCCAGCCTTGACTTCCTTTTGCTCCCCATGCGTCCATGTCCCCTCAGCATCTCCATTCAGGCCAGGCCACTGTCACATTCAGTGAGGACGCAGACTTTGGGCGCTGGTCTACCTTCCAGCTGCATGAATCAAAGTTACCCAGCCTCTCAATGGCTCACCCTCACCCATAAGGCAGGGATGATATTAACGAGCTCTTCACCCCATGATAGAGTAGATGTCATAAGTATTCGTTCATATCACTGTTACCACTAAGCCTCAGTTTTCTGGGTGGGCTGTCCATTTTCATTCTTTCGGGGATCATTTTGGGCACCTGCTCTAGGCCAGTTGGGGGCTAGAGGGCATACCGCTGATTAGGATAGGGTTCCTTCCCTGAGGGGCTCCCCACTGGGTGTGGGTGTCGGGTGTCGGGGGGGGCATTCTCAGAGGGAAGCCAGAGCTCCCCTTACCACCCTGGGCAGTGCTGGAGACTCATCCCGCTGGGCTTGCCTGTGAAGACAGGAGACTCACTCTGCCTGGAGACAGGAAGGTGTCCCAGGGGTGATGGTGGGGTGAGTCCAGATGGGAGGGATGGCTGTGCCAGGACACCTGCCAGGCAGGAGGGATGGCCGGCGGGAGAGGGAACCGAGCTGCCAGGTAGTGGGGGCCAGATGGGGAGGGAGGGCGGGGAGGAAATGTTGAAGAGGGGGGCACAGAGGGATAAGGCAGCTCTGCTGCGTTTCAGAGAAACCCGTTTGTGGTAGCCCGAGCTGAGGGAAAGGCAGCCAATGTGGAGGCTACTGCCCTGTGCAGGGGCGGGAAGGAAGGGGGCGAGGAGATGGAGAGAAGGGGAGGGTCCGAGGGTGGCTCCTGGGCTGTCCCCTGGACTTCACAGTGCTGTGCTCGATGAACAGGAGAGAGCGTCATCTCACGTGTGTCCTGTGCCCCCCTCTTAGGTGGCTGGGGCATGGGGTCTGAGCGCAGCTCCAGGATATTTGCACACCTGCGTGGCTCACGTGGCCTGTGAGGCCTGCCCTCACCCTCGGGGGTCCCTCCTAGGACAGCTGCTGTTTATCTCAAAAACAAAAAAGCTCCAAATATTGTTGTCAACACATAACAACTTTATAGGACAAGAAGGGTCACCAGCACCAAACTGTATTTTTTTAACCTTACTGTCCACATCGTGCCCTTGGCAGTGACCTAAGTGTGGCTGTGACCTGTGTGTAGGAGCTGTTTGGCCCCTTTCCCCCTAATGCTATTTCCTGGGCCTGAGTCCCGGAGGGAACCATGTCACCTGTCTGCTTAAGCCTGGCCCTAGGATTGGTCCTCCCACCAGCCACTCTCAGTGTTCCCACAGACTTCCATCCGATCTGCACAGCTCACTGAGCCTGGCCCCCCTGGAGAGGTACCTGGGCTGGCCGGCTGTCCCCTGGCCCCCTGAGCAGGTAGGGGGAGGGTGGAGCCCAAAGGGAGCTTTGCTCGTGGGTGATGCCCCAAGAGAGTGGATGGTGGGGGATGCCAAAGAGAAGAGTCCTGGGGCCACCCCCTAAGCTTTCCATCTGCACCCCACACTGGGCTGGCCTCCCTCAGTAACACTGACTGTCCCCAGGGTCCCAGCCTGTCTGGACTCCGTTCCTAGCCCGGTGCCTGGCTGCCAGCCAGAGGACTGGCCTCTGCTGTGGGCTTCTCGAAACACGACTCTGAGTGGGTAGGGCCAGAAGACATCTGCTGCCATGTCCCAGACACTGAGAGAGTGGGTGGAGTCTAGAGCCTATTTGCCCACTCGTTTGGGCAGAGGCATTTGGGCTCATGCTCCCCCTTTCCAGGGCCATCCAATGGTCTGGTCATCAGTTTCTTCCTGTCTGTCCCCTTCCCTGCCCTCCCCAGCCTTGGGTATGATTTGCATGAGGGTGCCTGTTTCTCCATATCAACAACAACACTGAGTATTGTTTTAAATCCGTTTCCGCTGGTTTAATGGGTATGTAATATGTAATAGCATTTCCAACTTGTATATGTGTTCATTTTTGATCGTTAAAGAGAGTTTGCTGTTTGCCCGTGTTGCTCTTGGTTCTTGGTCTTTCCTTCTGCATAAACTGTTGTGTCCATCTCAACGACAGTTTGATGTTGTTTTAATCAAGAGGAACTTTTGTTTTGATCTTTATTTTTTTTTAAGATTTTATTTATTTATTTGACAGAGATCACAGTAAGGCAGAAAGAGAGGGGGAAGCAGGCTTCCTGCTGAGCAGGGAGCCCCATGCGGGGCTCCATCCCAGGACCCTGAGATCATGACCCAAGCTGAAGGCAGAGGCGTAACCCACTGAGCCACCCAGGTGCCCCGATCTTTATATTTTTAAACTAGCACTTTACATTTTTTCAGAACTGTTTTTTTTTTCTTATTGTTGCTTTCCTTTTAATTTATTGACCACATTTTATTACTTGAAAATTTTCCTACATTTGAATATTTATATCCTGCTTTATTTCTTTTTTTTTTAAGATTATATTTATTTATTTGACACACAGAGAGAGAGATCACAAGTAGGCAGAGAGGCAGGCAGAGGGAGAGGGGGAAGCAGGCTCCCCACCGAGCAGGGAGCCCCATGCGGAGCTCGATCCCAGGACCCTGAGATCACGACCTGAAGCCGAAGGCAATGGCTTAACCCACTGAGCCACCCAGGTGCCCCTATCCTGCTTTATTTCTAATGATATTTGTCATTTTCTTAGTAGTGTAGGGGCCAAGGGCAGGCCACCCCAGGATGGTCCACTTTGGCATGAAGATTATTTAGAGTTAAAAGACAATCAAAGCCCAGCAGATTCAGGAGAAGCTCTTTACCTCCCCCTGATTGCCTAAAAAGAATTTGGATAGAGGATCTTCTCTGTCACCACAGTTGACTACATTATGATACAAACTGGGTATGGTAGGCAGGGAGGAACCTGACAAGGCCTTTTTGATCAAAGTCCTCACAGTCTCATTGTTTCTGAGTGGCCCAAAGAATTGTTTACCGAACATTTACTCTTTCTCATCTTCTTATGAGATTCATTCCCTCCCTCTGAAGCCCCAGACCCTTACCCCCCTCTCCTCAGTTCAGGATGACTATACACCTCATTTTGCCTGACTGTGTCTGGAATTTCCATGTCTGTGTGGGTTCCCCATAAGTACAAAATGAAATTTGATTTTCTCCTGTTAATCTGTCTCATGTCAATTTGATTTTTAGTCCAGCCAGAAGGATCTTGAAGGGCAGAGGAAATTCTTCCTCCCCCACAGTGTTAGGAACTTACTTCCCATCACTAGCAAGAATACATAAGCTGCCTTCTTTCCAAACCTCCCAATTTGTACAAATATTTAACCCACCTGAGATTTTTTTTTTTAAGATTTTATTTATTTGAGAGAGCATGAGCAGGGGGAGGGGCAGAGGGAGAAGCAGGCTCCCCGCTGAGCAGGGAGCCTGACAACGACGCAGGGCTCGATCCCAGGACCCTGAGATCATGACCTGAGCCCAAGGCAGATGTGTAACAGACTGAGCCACCCAGGCGCCCCCAATCCAACTTGGAATTTTTATAAAGTTCATCCAACATTCAGTTCTATTAATATTTTAAATTTATTTCTAAACTAGAACTGAATTTGATTAGTCTATCCTTTCCTGGTTTTTCTTTTCATGTTTTATGTTCAAAAGGAAAAGTTAAAGAATCTGATGAGCCCCCAGATAGACCCTTTCTAGATTCAGCAACTGGTCACATTTTGCCACATCGGCTTTTCCATTGACACTGTCAGTGATTACCAGTTTATCTGTAACTTATCTTCAGTGCTACTTTGTTTCACAGAAGCATTTTAAGGAAATGATGATGTCTTGACCCTTGACCGTTCCCCCAGAGACACTCGAGTGTCAGAACCAGGCCAGTCTCCTGCCTAAGATCTATTATCAGTCCAACGGCATCATCTAAGACTCAGCCGCATTCAAATCTCCTCATTAACCTTCGCTGCTTTCTCTTTTGATCCAGGATCCAGTCAGGGATCACATTTACATCTGCTTTGTCATATACCTCTTTCATCTCCTTGAAATTAGAGCTATCTCTGATTGAGGGGGTGGGGCTTTTACAGCCTCCCCATATTCCTTCAAGTCCAAGCCAGTTGTCCTACAGGCTGTCCCATAATCTGATATGTCTGATTGTTTCCCTGCATTTTTGTCAAGGGGAGGTGACAGCGTGGACTTCTCAGAGCATCACATAAGACACATGAAACCAGTTTGTCCCCTTATTGAGCTTAATCACTTGGTTAAGGCCCTGCCTGCCCCATCCCTTCAATATAATGTACCTTTTCCCCCTTTATAATTAACGAGCAATCTGGGGGATGGTGCTTGGAGACAGTGTAAATATTTGGTTCCCCAACAGCTTTTCACACAATGGCTTTAGCATCCTGCATAAATTACATTGCTAGTTGCAAAATGGTGATTTTTTCCGATTCTGTCCTTTCTTCTAGACATGGAATATCATTCAGTAAAGATCTTTTCTGAGTACCACTGCGGACTCATGGATTCTTTTCTTTCCATTGTATTATAATTCATTACTACCATTCTTATTTTTGATGCTCAGAGAGATCTTTGTTTTGTTTTTAATACAACATGAAATTTGGATCAGCAGTTGGCATAAAATATTTTTTTGGCGTAAAGTATTTTAAAATCGAGACATCGATCATCATTATGTTTAAAAAATGCTCTCTGATATTCGTCACCATTTATGGATTTTTTAAGTGTATGACACATTTTCAAGGTCTTTATTTGGTATTGCTTTAAATTTATTAAATTGGCCATCTTTACTATATATTTAATTCTCCCAATTGGAGGAAAATATTAACATAAAAGATAAATGTCTTACAATTAGGCTAAATTAATGTTTAATATTGAATGTGTCATGTTCCTACTGAGGATGAAATACTTTTTTCCCATTGATTTTTCTTTTCCCAGCTGCATGTCACTTGCACGTAATATGCGACTGATTTTTGTAAATTTATCTCATAACTCACCACTGGTATACATTCATTTATTACTTCTAGTAATTTTTTGGTTGATTTCTTTGGATTTTCTAGGTAAGCAATCGTGTCATCTTCAGGAAGCAATAATTTTAGTATGTCTTCCTTTCCTGTATTTATGACTCCAATTACTTCTTAGAGGGGAGTCACAAGCATTTCTAGAAACCGGTTGGAACGGGGTTGGGCATGGGACATTGCTCTAACTCAGGAGGGCTTGGGAGTGAGGCATGCTGGGCTGGTGACCAGTGGCCCAGCTGCAAGTTAAGGAAAACAGGCCACTGTTGCTGCGGGAGGCCATCTAACTTAGAGGAAAGGGGCTGGCAGGAGGTTAGGCATCTTGGCCGTGGATCTGTGGGGGACTCCAGCCTTCAGAGGCAGGCAAGCTGGGGGAGAAGCAGCAGAGCCCAGGGCTGGACAGGTTGAAGCTAACCGGCTGTCCACAGAGTAGAGCAGAGTGGGCCAGGCGTGGCGGGGAGCCCCGAGTGGGGCTGAGCTTGTTCCCTGCATCCTCGCTCTGGTCTGGGACCAGTTGGTGGAGCCGATGAGTATAAGGGTTGGTGGGGCTGGCAGAGGCAAGGGCCCACTATCCTTTTCTTACTGCTCTTTTAAATTGACTGACTGTCCATCACTGCCATTAAGTAGGATGTTAGTACTTGGGTTTTAGGTGTATAATCCTTAGCATGTTAATAAAGACCACCCTCTCCCTGCCCTATTTTCTTTTCTCTGTTAAATGCGTTCGTGATGTTTGCTCCAGTTGATGGAAGGGGGACCTGATGGGCCAGGCCTGATCAGAAGCCCATCCCCAGAGGCTGGCCCCACGCTCCCTGGAGTGGGTGGGTGTAGTTCCCCAAAGGAAAGTCAAGGCACGCCTACCATGTGAGGGCCAAGGGACCCTGGGCAGTGAGAGATGACAGACCGCAGGGCAACCCAGGCTCTCAGCGCACCCCTGCTCTCCATCACCAGCCTGCCCAGCAGGAGCAGGACGGGCGTTTGGTTCTATGTTTCCCTGGGGGGAAACAGACCATAAGGACAGCAGCTGGGTTCATGCACTGCTCTGCCCCCCGCACCCAGCGTGGCACATAGCAAGGGTGTAGCAAGTGTTACTTAAACATCTGAGTGAGTGAATAAACGACAGGGCAAAGGGACCAGCCTAGACCCCGGGAACTGGCTCCTACTGAGCTCCGCCCTGAAGTCGTCCCCTGGTAAGCAAATCCCTCTCTGCCTCTGGGGGCTGCCTGATGAAGGTTTGGGGGCCGAGGGCTTTGTGGTGGAGGACTCAGGCTCTGGGGGCTGGATGAGTCAGAGGTCAAGTCCCAGTGACTTGCTCTCTCTGTGACCTGGGCCGAGTCTCTACATCTTTGAGCCTTACCTGTGAAATGGGGATGTGATAATGCTAATCTACTTGACAGTGGACTGAGAAATGAGGCAAAGCCCACAGCACGGTGCCTGGTGCACGCTAAGCCCTTTATGTGGGGGAGTTATTTTTCTGAAACTTCTGTGGCTGAAGGGACATTTACAAGAGGATGTAGGGCACTGGTTATAGCCTGACGCCTATGCATCTGCTGCCCCCCCCGCCCACCCATGTGTCTGTGGAGGGCACCAGGTTGTCAATGACCATGACAATGGAGAAACATGAGAGCACAGCTCTGGGACGGGCACTGTGCCGGCCAGGGATATAAGAGAGAACTGAAAAGGCGGTACCGCCCAGCAGGAGGGAATACAGGCTCTTGGAGCTTGAATTCTGGCTCCCTTCCCAGCAAGTCCTTACTCTCTGTGCCTCAGTGGCCCCAACTATAAAATGGGGCCAGTAATAGAGACTCCTTTGTCAGTTTGTGACGCATTGATGGCTTACTGCACGTGCGCCCAGCTCACACTAACCACTCTTATGTGTCACTGTCCCCTTGTCACATTATCTCGTTGTCATCATTTCTACTGGGTGTTATTCAACGAGTTCTCAGTCTGGCCAGGAGCCAGCCAGGACCCATCACGGCCCTGGAGAGGTTGTAACCACTGTGATCAGAGTCTGCCCAGGCCTTGCTGCCACTCCTACTTCCACTGCTGCTGGAAGATTCCCCCCATGGTTCCCCAACGCCCCTCTTACCAGCCTCAGAGGGCATATGCCGGGCTCAAAGCTGAAAGCCTGCAGGCCCACTGTCCCTGGCTGTGTGACGATACCGCCCATTCAATCAGGATTTCCCTCTCAGGTGTCGTTATCAGACACTCCGGGGAGATCTTTGAAAATGCAGGTGCCAGATGCGGGCCACCAGACTCAGCCGACCTGGGTTGGGAGTGTCCCCCATGCTTCTGCATGTGCAGGCTCCAGATCAGAATGCCGGCATCCCCTCCCTGTCCCTGTGCTCTGGAGCCTTTTCCTGGTCTACTAAAGGAGCCAGGAACTCTCCCTTCAAGTGCCCATGTGAGGGGGAAGGGAAGTGCCTCAGGGGCTCCCAGAATGGTGGTAGGACCCATCTGAAACCAGCCCTCCTCCTTCCAACCCAGGGCTCCAATCCACTTAGTTTGGGGGAAAGGTATACATTATTATTTCTTTTTTAGATGTTATTAATTTATTTGAGAGAGAGAGCATGCATGTGTGAGCGGGGGAAGGGGCAGAGGGAGAGAATCTTCCAAGCCGACTCCCCACTGAGCCAGAGCCCCATGCAGGGCTCGATCCCACAACCCATGAGATCATGACCTGAGTCGAAACCAGGAGTAGGATGCTTAACTGACCAAGCCGCCCAGGCACCCCGAGAGGTGTACGTAATGAGCAAGTGCACAAATCATGGGTGAGCCCTCCTGTCTCTGCTTTTTCCTGCTCTGCTGCCCAGAAAAGAAATGTACCCCAGCACAGAGCTCCCTCAGAACAATGGCTTCAGCCTGCTGGCCCCAAGGAACCTTCCTGGTGCTCTGCATGGGGCCAACTCCTGGGAATGCAGGGCCTCCCTAGAGGAGAAGGGATGGGTGCAGTAGTGAGGACGTGGGGTCCAGAAAGCCCAGATGTGGGCAGCCCCTCGTGCCCATGATGTCCCCAGAGCCCAAGCTTGGGGCCCCAGCACTTCTCCTCGCCCCCCGGGAAAAGCTGCTTGGTTCCCGCAGGACCCAGGGTGATCCCACCAGGTTGCCCCCCCCTCCCCAGGTGGGTGCAGGCAGCACTGGGAGCTGCACCCCAAGAACTGCCTGGCCACAGAGATCAGGGCAAGTGGACTGAGGTCTCCTCCTTCTCTGGCGGGGACCACACGTGTCACCTGCCCTCCTCTTTCCCAGATTCCATTTTGCTGGGGAAACAGCCCATTGAACATCCTGTGCAAAAAACGAGAAGCTGCCGGTGGCAGTGCCCAGAGCAGGGTTCCCACCCTGAGTGAAGAATCCTGGTCCTGCAAAGACCAGAGTAGGAGGTCAAGCAGGTTTGGAAAGGTGCCTACATTGCCCTCACCTTAGTCCAGCAGAGGCTCTAGTTAAAAGTTTAGAACTGGGGCCAGCGTGTCCCCAACTTCCTGACCTCAGAACTCCCTTCTCATGGGACACTTTGGTGCTAAGAAGTACCTTCCAGTGACCTTGGGCAAAGTCTCAGCCTCTCGAGGGTCTGTTTGCTTCCTTCGTGAGCCTGGGACCCCAGCCCCCATCCTGCCCACCCCATAGGGACAAAGGACGAGAAGAGCTGGGCCACGTTAGTTCCTGCTGTCCTCACTGGCACAGCGACCAGACCACTGTTGGTCCTCTTGGGGAGAGACAGGGGGTCATGGGCTCACAGTCTCACAGCTCTGAGGTCATGGAGTCTGGCTATGGACCTGAGCTTGACCCGAGCTGTCTTAACCATCACCTCTGAGATCCTTGTGGGGTTTGTGCGAGGGAACCTCCTGGGAGGCAGGACATCACCCTTCCTCTGCACCCTCCACAGGTGTCTGCCTGACCTCTTCCAGCAGCAGGAAGGGGGCCTGAGTCACACAGGGGAGTGGGACCAGCGGGGTGTCATTGGAGCGGCCCGCTTGGCCTGGCACGCACTCAAATCCATCATCTTTGGTCCCCAGAGGAAATGATATGAGGTGGGTAGGTTGCCAGCCCCATTTCACAGATAGAAACACTGAGGCTCAGAGAGTGTGGGGTCCGCCCACGGTCTCATGGCTTTCTTCTCTCCCTCATTTAGGAATTCCCCAATGAGGTTTCCAAAGCTAGTGCTCCCTCTTGTGAGCCACCGTCTTGTGTTGACAGCAACAACACTGGAATTTCTGACTGGTGCCACTCTTTTTTGCTTTGTTTCGAGGAGCTAAACCTCAGCTCAGGGGAAGGCCCTGAGATAACTGAGTGAGCTCCACTTTCTGGGTAACGGAGTCCGATGGGAAGGCATTTCTGTTTGAGTTTAGTTGAAGTGTCAGGGGGGAGGGCAGTCTGGGGCTGAGGCCTGGAGCAGGGGTGGGGTGGTCAGAACCAGGAGCCAGGGTAGTTGGGAAGAGCAGTGTGGTGGGATGGAAGAGAGAGGAGGGACCATGGCCTGGGAGGCGGCACTGGTGAGGGGCAGTGTTCCCAACTCCAGCAGGCCCACACTGTCTTCAGTGAGCAGATACTCCCATTTGATGTGAAATAATGGGCCCCACACTGACCAGAGTCCTAGAAGGAGCAGCACCTATGGGCCTACCCCGAGGATCAGAGATGCCAGCCAAGGGCCTGACACGGTGAAGGTCAGGGCCAGTGGTGGATGCAAGACACCCCCTCCCACAGTGCCTACTTTGAGCCCCATGCCTCCCCCCAGCCCCAAAGCAGGGCCCCCCGACAGATGCCCCTCCCCTTGCCTTCAGGGCCCAGAAACCTCCCCCGGGGGTGATGACCAACCGGGGCCTCAGCACCCACCTGTGTTAGGGACAGCCCACCCATCCCTGGGCCCACCTTCCATTTCCCTTCCTACCCTGGTACCCCAGCGTTCCAGGGGGTGTGTAGAAACTAAACTCCCTCTTCTAAATCTTGGATGGGTCCTTACAGGTCACCTAGAACGTCACTACTCCAGAGAGGGCCAGGGACAAGGCAGGCCCCGCCCCAGGCCTGATGCATCAGAGTCTGCCCATCAGCAAGATGCCTAGGTGTTTCATAGGCTCGCTGAGGTGGGGGGTGCTCGTGTCCGGCCCAGGGGCGTCCATCCCACAGAGTAGCTGTGCTTTTCCTCCATTTCTTCACAGCACAGCTAGTACCTGGACCTGGCCACATGGCGGCTGGGTGACCGAGAGAGGGTGCCCCTGGGGGACGTGGTCACACCTGTGGCCTTCTCGAAGTCCTGGTCACTGAAGCCCTCAGGCCACCAGCTTCTTGTGCTTAGCCAGGTGGCTGCTCCTGTCCCCCGGGCCAGAGGAACTCCCTGCCGCGGCCACCATGGGGAGGAGGCAGAGCAGCCCCTGCCATCCTTGGAGACAAGTTGATGTCATGAGTTAGAACAAATGGAAGGGAAGCTTTCTTGGCAGCCACTAGGCCTGGCCCGGGAGGCACCTGTGTCTGAGGGCCCCAGGGACCTGAAGGGGTGGTCAGGAAAAGACCCCGGAGTCTCATCCCCACCCAACCCCCCCCCCCCCCCCCCCCCCCCCCGCCATGTCCCTCAGACTCCTCACCCAGAGCTCATCCCCTGACTCCCTCACCTTGCACTTCCCCTCCTCCTGGGCGTCTGCCCAGGAATGGTCTCCATGGCCCACCCACTCAGCTTCACGTCCTTGCCTGTGCCTCATCCTCACCTCAAATCAGGCCCCCCACCACAAGCCTTTAAGCTCTTCCCTGGCCCTCGAAGGCCCGGGTCCCCACAGCCTGCTCCTCTGGACTGTCTCCCATCTCCCTCCACCATGCACTGTGGGCTCAGACAATTCCCAGACCTCCCTCATGGGGCCCCACCTAAAACCCCCATCCACCAGAGGGGAAGGTCCACTGGGTCTCCCCCACCCGTTGCTCCCCCACATTTGGCATCCCTGCCCTCCAGCCATACAGAGCAGCTGGTGGTTCCCAAGCCCTTCAGGCTTCCCCCCAGGACCCAGCCTTGGCTGGGCCTTGTCTGCACCATCCCTCCCTCTGCCTTTGCTCATGCTCCCCCGCCCCCACCCCGTGCCCCCACTGCAATGTTCAGTCCCATGGGCCTGTAGAGTCCCACATGGCCACCGCCCCTCTCAGGGGCCCCGTGGCAGCCCCCACACCCCCTGGGCTTCCCAGCTCCTCAGGGCCCCCTCCCTCTGCAGATTCAGGTAGCACCTTCTAGGGGGCTGTATTCTAGTAGAATCTTATCTACCCCCACAATCCTCAGAATAATTTTTTTAAAAGAATACCAAGTTGTATTGTTTTCCTCCCCCCACTGATTTTAAAATGATCCAACCCACTCTTTAAATTTACCCAATTAGAAAATGTAAAAAGCGGAGATAAAAGGACTAGCTGGGCGGGCACATGGAGATCGCAGGCTTCCAGGCCCCATTTGCCTACAAAAATGCTCACCTCTCTAGAGTTTGCTCCGGGCCAGGTTCCAGGCTAAGTCCCCATGCCTTTCCCTTTAAATCCTTACCCTCCATGAGACAGGGGCAATTGATCAGAGAAGGTGAGTACCCTTATCCTTGGTCACACAGCTGGTAAATGGAGGTAGTGGGATTCGAGCCCAGCTCCGCCCACTCACAGTGCCTGGGAGGGACATCAGTCAGCTCCCTGGGCATGTGGCCATGTTGACAGTCATCTCCACCCTTTTATTGCACTTCCCTAAGCTATTTTTGCTTCACTCAAAAATACAGCGAGACATCTGTCCCCTCCCTACGAGCTTCCTGGGAACCTGCCCGTGTCCCCACAGGGCAGAGTCTGGTCCTGGAGCTCAGGAGATGTTTGCGCAGGAGCAGACAGATGGAGAAATGGGCGGATAGGCCAGCCTACCTCACAGACCACCCAGGCTTCTGTCCCTTTCATTCCCATTCAGACATCACACAAAGGCCCTCTTGGGTGGCCTAAGGGATTCTGGTCAGCAGCAGCGCAGGCTGTGAATGAGGGGCCTGCTGGGTGACACTGGGACATGCTGGGGGTCTCTCATTGAGGAAGCGGTGGCCTTGATACCGTGGCCACCACGGCCAGAGATGCCCCGATGGGCACAGCCTGTCTTTGCCGCGCACTGAGCGCCTTTTCTCTACCACCCTTTCACCTGCAGCCCCTTGAGGAGGCTTTGAGATCAGGCACCAATGCAAAATGGCCTAAATGTATTCTTTCTCCTAATGCGCCAGCCCAAGGTAGGGCAGCTCCAGGGCTGTTTCCCCCTGGGGCTCAGAGGCATCCTACAGGACCCAGCCTCCTTCCATTCAGCGCCCCCACGTCAGCCCAAGATGGCATCTGCTCTCGGGCGGGGGCGGGGGGGAGGCAACAAGGGCTGGGAGCACCTCCCGAGGACGGTGCCCCTATCCCCATCCTATCACCTGGAAAACCTCTGCTAGAAGCCCCTTGCAGATGCTTCCTCGTGTCTCATTGGCCAGAGCTGTGTAACATGCTTTCGCCTAAGCCAATCGCTGGCGAGGGGAATGTCACCTGACTGCTTGGTCCAATCAGGGCTCATGCTCTGGGGTTGCCGGGTCCCTGGGCACCTGCTGCAGCAGGAGGTGAGCATCTCGGCGACCTCGGGGTTGCCCCACACAGGAGGAGGAGAGGGCAGGGGCAGCAGAGCGGCGACCTGCGGGATCTGCTTTGGTCCTTGTCATTTTTTCTTGACTTTATAAAGAGAGCTGAGTCGTTCGCCAGGGCCACCCTCCAGGGTCCCCAAGCCTTGTATTTACCGGGTCCTTGGTGAAGCCGGGTTGGATGGCGACACTTGCCTCCCAGCCTCTACTCGCACCCATCACTCGGTCTGGTTTTCTTCTCTCCTTTCCCCAATCCCAGGCTCACCCAGACATCCCTGGGGAAACCTTACAATCATACAGGCTCCAGAGCTGGAAGGGACCTTCAGTATGGTCATGTCACGCCTTCGTTTTCCAGCTGTAGAAACTGAGAGGGGAGGGTCTCCCTGGGACCCCTGAGGGAGGTCACTGATGGTGGACCCGAGACTGGACTGAGCGCCAGGGAAGCACAGCGTCCCTGAGACTCACAAAGGGGCTGGGAGCCCACCCCACTTTATCACCCCAGTCCTTGCTGTCTTCCCTGCCGGCTCCGAGGCTCGTCCTTACCTTTCTCTATGCACTTTCTCCGCGGAACCCTTCAGAGCACCCTACAGTTTACCGGGTCCTTTCCTCAGCCACGGCCTCATTTGATTATCACAACAGTCCAGTGAGCTGGCCCCCGGAGTGCATTATAATGGGGAAACCGAGGCCCGGAGAAGTAGTATGACTGGGTCAGGGTTACACCATGAGTGCTGCCGAAGTCACACAGCCTTAGATGCTCCGTGGTCACCGTCTTGAAATTGGCAATAATTTTTTTTAAAGATTTTATTTATTTATTTGATAGAGATCACAAGTAGGCAGAGAGGCAGAGAGAGAGAGGAGGAAGCAGGCTGTCTGCAGAGCAGAGAGCCCCATGCGGGGCTCGATCCCACCACCACGGGATCATGACCTGAGCTGAAGGCAGCGGCTTTAACCCACTGAGCCACCCAGGCGCCCCTGGCAATAATTTTTGAACAGGGGGTCCAGCATTTCCATTTTGCACTGGGTGCCCCAAATGAGGAGGCTGACCCCGAGTCCCCAGCTCCTGACTCTAGAACATGCCCCTTTCTGTGCACCTGTGGCTAGGCTCACAGATGCCATGGGACTGCTCTTCACAGGTCACAGGTGGACCGGGGTGCAGGGACTGGCAGGACCCACTCTGGAACCCCGCCTGAGTCATACTCATCTCCAGCTGGTTCTGCAGAAGCTCCCACCTGGCTTCCCTCCCCTCTCCTCTCAACAATTAATGGAGAAGACCAGTGGCTGCCACCCCCTCCACCTCTGTGCCCTTTGTCCCTCGGGGCTGGGGGGCAGGGAATCCAGAATACAGGGCTGCATTGTGTGCCCTGACGTCAGGCAGCTGGGCTGCCTGGGAAAGTGAATAAACAAGCAGCTCCAGAGCCACCCGTTGCCCTGAGGCCCCAGGGGAGGGCAGGAGTCCCCCAGGGTGGCAGAGGAGGGGCTGGGAGCCAAGGGGAGTTGGATTCTACCCTCACCTGCTGCGGGCCTCTGGATCTTCTGCTGGCAGATGGATGGGCCGGCTCTTTCCTAGCGCCCCTGGGAGGATCGGAAGAAGCTGGGCAGAGCACCTGACACCTAGTCAGTGCTCACCTGTGAGCTCTCCTTGCTGCTGGTACTGCTCCTTTTACTGCTCTCACATCTGCCATTGCAGCCTCAGGATCAAGTGCATGTTAAAACAATTTTCCATACGGTAAAATGAACCTTTTCAAGCATCTGCCCAGACTCCTATAAGCACCGCTACATCAGAGGACAGAAGAGTACAGCCCCCAGATTCCTGCAGGGCGCCTCTGTGTGTGCACTCTTCCCCTCCTTCTCTGGGTAACAGCAGATCTGTTCCCTGTGTTGCAGCTTTGCCTTTTCCACCTCTGTGGAATCATAACTTGTGACCTTGGGACACCACCTTCTTTCACACAGCATCATGTGTTCGAGATCCGTGTGGGTATAGCAACAGTTCTTTTTGCTGTAGAAGAGTTTGCTTATCCATCCACCTGCCTGGGGACATGTGGAATGTCCCCAGGTTTGGGCAGTTCTGTACAAGGCTGTCCCAGACATTTGTATACAGAGTCTTTGTGTGAATGTGCTTCCATTTCTCCAGGATAAGAAAGTTCTCTTCTATTTCGATCTCCTGGGCGTTTTTAACATGAATGGATGTTGAATTTTGTCAGTTGCTTTGTATCTATTGAAATGATTATGGGGGGGTCTTTTTTTTTCTTGAAATATCGTTGATGAACCATGTAACATTCAGGTGTTACAGGTTACAGGTGTTTCAGGTGCACAACACAGTGGTTCCACAACTCTACACATTGTGCTGTGCTCCCAGTTCTGGCTCCTCCCACCCCGGCACCATACAACGCTATTACACCACCGCTGACTCTTTTCCCTATGCTGTGCCTTTTGTCCCCATGACTGATTCATCCCATAACCCGCAGCCCGGACTTCCTACTCCCCTTCACCCATTTTGCCCACACCCTATCCCCATGCCCTCTGGAAACTATTAGTATATTCTATGTATTTATGGGTCTATTTCTGCCTTATGTTTGTTTGGTTTGTGTTTTAGATTCAACATAAAAGTGAACTCATACAATCTCTGTCTTTCCCCATCTGACTGATTTCACTGAGCATAACACCCTCTGGGGCTATCTGCGTTGTCACAAATGGCGAGATCTCGTTCTTTTTGATGACTGACTTCCTATTGTGTGTATATATATCCCATCTTCTTTGTCCATTCATCTATTGAGGGACACTTCCATACCTTGACCACTGTAAATATTGCTTCAACAAACACAGCGTGCATATATCTTCTCAAATTAGTGTTTTTGTTTTCTTTGGGTAAATAACCCAGGAGTGGAATTACTGGATCATATGATAATCCTTTTTTTTTTAATTTTTTGAGGGGACTGCATACTGTTTTCCACAGTGGCTGCAACAATTGACATTCCTGCAGTACACAAGGGTTCCTTTTTCTCCACATCTTCACCAACACTTGTTATTTCCTGTCTTTTTTATTTTAGCCGGAATGGCTCACACCTGTGAAGGTGTGAGGTGACATCTCATTGTGGTACTGATTTGATTTTCCTGCTAATGAGCGATGTTGAGCATCTTTTCACGTGTCTGTTGGCCACCTGTCTTTTGAGGGGAAAATGTTCAGGTTCTCTGCCCATTTTAATCGGATTGTACGGTTTTGCGGTGTTGCCTTGCATTCGTTCTTCACATATTTTGGAAAGTAACCCCTTATCAGATATATCATTTATGAATACCTTCTCCCATCCAGTAGGTTGCCTTTTCATTTTGTTGATGGTTTCCTTTGCTGTACAGAAGCTTCTTATTTTGATGTGGCGCCAAGTTAATTTTTGCTTTTATTTCCTTTGCCGCAGGAAATACATTTCCAAAAACATTGCTAAGGCTGATGTCAGAGCGATTACTGCCTATGTTTTCCCCTAGGAGTTTTGTGGTGTCAGGTCTCACATTTAGGTATTTAGTCCATTTGGAGTTTATTTTTGTGCATGGTGTAAGAAGGTGGTTTAGTTTCATTATTTTGCATATGGCTGTCCAGTTTTCCCAGCATGTTTTGAAGAGGCTCTCTTTTGTCATGGACTAATTGTCCATATAAGCATGGGTTTACTTCTGGGCTCTCTATCCTTTTTTTTTTTTTTTAACGATTATTTATTTATTTATTTATTTATAGGACAGAGAGAGAGAGACAGCGAGAGAGGGAACACAAGCAGGGAGAGGGTGGGAGGGGGAGAAGCAGGCTTCCTGCCAAGCAGGACTCTGGGATCATGACCCGAGCTGAAGGCAGACGCCTAACAGACTGAGCCACCCCGGCACCCCTGGGCTCTCTATTCTGTTCCATTGATCTATGGGTCTTTTTGTGCCAGTACCATACTGTTTTGACTACTACAGTTTTGGGGGCACCTGGGTGGCTCAGTCAGCTGGGTGTCCAACTCTTGGTTTCAGCTCAGGTCATGAACTCAGGGTCCTGGGATGGAGTCCCTGGCAGCCTCCAGGCTCAGCAGGGAGTCTGTCTGAGATTCTTTCTCTCCTTCTCCCTCTACCCCTCCCCCTGCTCACACACACTCTCTCTCTCAAATAAATAAATAAATCTTTAAAAAGAGAGAGAGAAAAGGCAAAAAGTGAAAATCCTGTTCTGTTCATGTTACAGGGAACAGTTCCCAGGGCTGCATGCACCCCAGACTGCAAGAGTGCCCCGCCACCCCCTGCTGAGCTCCATTCCTAGGAATCACACTCAGCATCTCAGCCCCAGCTGCCAGACTTTGAACTGTGTCTTTGGGCACCTATTCTTTATCTTGATTTACTTGTGCATTTTTTAGCAAGATGCATCCCAAGGTATCAGGAAAGTCAAAGAGGTTTTTTTTTAGGTCTGTGAATGCTCAAAAACTTTTCGGTATAAATTAACAGTAATTGCTGCTTCTTAACCACCTTTCAGCTTATCACAGGAATGCTCTACTTTCAGAAGGTGGGGAGAAACCTGTCCTGCTTTTATCTGCCTTTAGGATCAGGGTGATGCTGTCCTCATTAAATGAGAAGTGCTCCCTCCTCTTCTGTTTTCTGGAAGAGATTGTGTAGAATTTATGACTATTGTTCTTAAACGTTTGGTGAAATTATTTTCTCTTTTGGAACTGTTTATGAAATTAATTTCTTTGGTAGCGATGGCATTATTCAGATCATCTCATTTGTCTCATGTGAATTTTGATAGCTTATATCTTTCAAAGTACTGAGCCGTTTCACTGGAGTTGTAGAAACCGGTATAGTGATGTTTGTAGTGTTCCCTTATTAACCTTTTTTGAAAAACTTTTTTTTAAAGATGTATTTATTTATTTGTCTGAGAGAAAGAGAGAGTGTGCACAAGCAGGGGGAACGGCAGGCAGAGGGAGAAGCAAACTCCCCGCTGAGCAGTGAGCCCGATACATGGCTCAATCCCAGAACCTTAAGATCATGACCTGAGCCGAAGGCAGACACTTAACAGACTGAGCCACCCAGGCATCCTGAAAAGACCTCCTTTTGTTTTATTTTTTTTTTAAGATTTTATTTATTTGCTTGACAGACAGAGATCACAAGTAGGCAGAGAGGCAGGCAGAGAGAGGAAGGAAGGAAGAAAGAGAGGAGGAGGAAGCGGGCTCCCCACTGAGCAGAGAGCCCGATTCGGTGCTCGATCCGAGGACCCTGGGATCATGACCTGAGCTGAAGGCAGAGGCTTTAACCCACTGAGCCACCCAGGCGCCCCCAAAGACCTCCTTTTAAAGCAGCTTTAAGTTTACAGCAGAACTGTGAAGGAAGTACAGGATTTCTGATATACTCCCTGCCCCCACACATGTGTCCCCCTCCCCTGTCCCCAAGTTCACTCACTAGAATGGGTGCTTAGTTTTGTTTGTTTTTTTTCCTTTTTAAACCAAGAATAAACCTACATTGATACATCCTAATCAGCCAATGGCCAGAGTTTTACCTTAGGCTTCACTCTTGGTGTCGGACGTTCTGTGGGCTTGCACAAATATATAGACATTTGTCCCTCATTATAATACCACAGTATTATAATGCCCTAAAAATCCTCCGTACATATAAACCTTTTAACGCTGGAGGACTAGCAATACTTGCTTTCATTTCTGATATTTGTGGTTTGTATCTTTTCTCCTTTTTTAAAAAATTTCTTTTGATCAGTTTGGCTAAAGAGAGATCAATTTAATCTTTCCAAAGAACCAGATTTTGGTTTCACTGATTTTTCTCTGCTGTTTTTCTGTTTTCAATTTTTAAATTTCCGCTCTTCATAATTGCTTTCCTTCTTCTTGCTTTGCGTTTGAATTTCATGTTGTATTTCCATTTCATTTGGTTTCAAATATTTTTAATTTCCTTTGAGACTTCCTCTTTGACTCGTGGATTATTCAACATGTCATTGAATTTCCAAGCATTCGGGAAGTTTTCAGATGTCTTTCAGTAACTGATTTTTAGTTTAATTCCATTATGGTAAGAACACATACTTTGTATGATTCCAGTTCTTTTAAATTTGTTCAGTTTCGTTGAAGGGGTATAATCTGTCTTGGTATACAATCCAGCTTGGTGCACACATGAAAGAATGTGTGTTCTTCTATTACTGAGTGTGAATTCTATAAATATCAGTTTATAGGTTAAGTTGATTAACAGTGTTGTCCAAGTCTCTCATATCCTTGTTGTTTTCCCATCTAACTACTTCTATCAATCACTGAAGAAAAGCGTGAAGGTCTCCAATGATAATTGTCAATTTTTCTGTTTCCCTTTTCTGTTCTATTAGCCTTTGCATCATGTGTTTTTTAAATCTGCTGTTAGGAGTGCCTACCTTTAAGATTGTTGTATCTTCTTTGTTTTGTTTTTAAAGATTTTTATTTATTTGACAGGGAGAGACACAGCGAGAGAGGGAACACAAGCAGGGGGAGTGGGCAAAGGAAAAGCAGGCTTCCCGCCGAGCAGGGAGCCCGATGTGGGTCTCGATCCCGGGCGCCCCAGATTGCTGTGTCTTCTTAGTGAGTCAAATCTTTTGTGCAGTGTTTCTCTTAATCTTTGGTCACTTTCCTTATTCAGGTTAGATCATTTCTATCATTCCATCTCCAAGGTCACTAACCATTTTTTTCTGTCATCTCCGTTCTGCCGTGAACTTGTAATACTTCAGTTATCATATTTTTCCATTGAGTTCTTTTTTATAGCTTCTACCTTTCTGCTGAGAATTTCTGTATTTTCATTTGTTCAAGAGTGCTCACCTTTCCTTCACGGAACATGGTTAACTGCTTTAAAGTCTTTGTCTTCTGGGGTGCCTGGGTGGCTCAGTAGGTTGAGCCTCCAGCTCTTTATTTCAGCTCGGGTCATGATCTCGGGGTTGTGGGATCGGGCCTGGGTAGGGCTCTGCACTCAGAGTGGAGTCTGCTTGAGATCTGAGGTTCTCTCTCTCCTTCTGCCCCTCCCCCCACCTTGCACGAGTGTTCTCTCTCTCTCTCTCTAAAATAAATATTTTTTTTTAAAGTAGTCTTTAAAATAAATAAATAAATAGTAGTCTTTGTCCTCTAATGATAGTATCTGTGTCATCTCGGGGCTGATATTTATTGACTGCCTTTCCCCTTGTGCATTATTGGGCTTTTCCTGTTTTGTTTTGTTTTGTTTTTTGCATGTCAAGTAATTTTGCCTCGTGCCCTGGGTGTTTTGAATAGTATGTGATGAGACTCTGAGTCCTGTTAAAATCCTCCAAAGCATATCAATTTGGAGGTTTTTGTTTGTTTAAATCAGGAAACCAACCCAGTTCAGTTGAAATCTCTGATCCCAACCTGCCTTCTGTTCCAATGGCGGTTCCGTTTTCAAAGCTTTTGAAATGCTATTTGGATCCACTTCAAGTGTGTGTTCTCCTGGGGTCGGTCTGTACACTGTCTACACTGGAGCTCAGTTCTCAAAGCCTCTGGTATGCTCTTAGTCAATATGACTTTATCGGATTCTTTTTTTTTTTTTTTAAGATTTTATTTATGTATCTGACAGAGAGATCACAAGTAGACAGAGAGGCAGGCAGAGAGAGAGAAGAGGAAGCAGGCTCCCTGCTGAGCAGAGAGCCCCATGCTGGGCTTGATCCCAGGACCCTGGGACCTCAACATGAGCCGAAAGCAGAGGCTTTAACCCACTGAGCCACCCAGGTGCCCCGACTTTATCGGATTCTATCCCTGAGCTCCTTCCTTTCTGTGACCGCACCCTCTCCAGCTCTCAGGGTCCCCTTTCTTGGTCCGTCGATTAGAAATCTGCGGCTTAGGGCTCCCTCTACAGTTTCAGCCCTCCCATGCCTGGTCTACCTACCGGATGAAATGGTGAGAAGAAAAAAAAGAAGTGACTTTAACAGGAACTTCCCACACACACTTTGACCCCTTTTCCTTGATTCGCATTCCATAGAGAAAGACTTTTCTACTCCTAGGGTTTCAGGTGTTTGCTGGGCTGCTGGTACTGCTGTGAGCCCCACCTTTGAGACTGGGGCTTTCCTCTTGCCTCGGGGTAGGGCTGGGAGAGGGATTTAAAAAAAAAAAAAAACACAAAAAAACCCCACAGCATTTCTTCTCTCTCTGGCCCCAAAGGACCCCCTTCCTTGGCCTCTCATCAAAAAGGGAGAGTTTTGGGGCACCTGGGTGGCTCAGTGGGTTAAAGCCTCTTCCTTCGGTTCAGGTCATGATCCCAGGGTCCTGAGATGGAGCCCCGCATCGGGCTCTCTGCTGGGCAGGGAGCCTGCTCCCCCCACCTCTCTGCCTGCCTCTCTGCCTACTTGTGATCTCTCTCTCTGTCAAATAAATAAACAAAATCTTAAAAAAAAAAAAAAAGAGGGGGAGAGTTTCTTCTGAAGCTTTTTCTGTTCACACCTGCTGTGCAATTCTGGGGTTTGGCCTCCCTGAGTCTAGGCTGGAAAACATGCAAGGGAAAAATAAACCACAGCAAAACAATACAACCACAACCACAGTAAAAACAACAGCAAAAACCAACCAACCAAACAAAATGCCATATTAATCTTCAAGCTGTTTGTTTGGTTGGTTGGTTTTTGCTGTTGTTTTTACTTCAAGTTTTAATTTCCCTCCCAATTTGCCGGCTAGAATTTACTCTCCAGAGTTCGCACATAGTTGCTTTATGTATTCTGTCCATCATTTTTAGTTATAATCAGAGGAAGAGACAAAGTGTAGGGGACTGACTCCATCTTAACGGAAACCAGAAGCCTTCCTTGGTTTCTACTCTTGGCATTGAATTTTAAAAATTCAAGTGTGTCTCCAAGCAGCATCTGGGATACTGGTTGGAGATGCGCTTTTGCAACACAACATTTAAAAGGACCCTTTTCCCTTTAAATATTCAAATTCTTAAGTGAAGGTTTCTTGCACCCCTGCCAGTTTTTCTAGGTGAAAAGAGAGCAGAAGACAAGTTTATTCACTCTCTGGTTAGAGCAAGCCCCCAAACTTGTGATAGTAATAATAATGATAGCAATTTGATTAGCAGAAATGATCAGAACTATTGGTAAAGACCATGAACTTTGGAGCCAAGCTGCCTGTGTTCAAATCCCAACTCTGCCTCTCGCTATCTGTGGGACAATCACCCTGAGTGACTCAGTTTTCTCACCTGGACAATGGGAACAATAATAGTATCTGCTTCTGAACTGGTCATGAGGATTCAATAAATTCACGTGAACAGAGGGCTCCGAATGGGCCTGACACAAAGGAGAGTCACCAAGCATTTGCCTGATTGGGAACAGTAATTGCCTCCCATCTATTAGGCACCCACCTGCCTACTGGGGCTCATTTCCCTTGTTCAGATGAGGCTGCTGAGGTCTCCGAGAGGCAAATGGCTTGCTTGAGCCCATGTGGCTGGCAGATCTGGAAATGAGGGAGGCGTGGGTGGCTGGGCACCGGCTCAGGGAGCATCTGGCTGGTGATCCATCAGACAGCGGCGGCAGGGAGGCTCTTAACACCGCCTGGTCTATGCTTGGAGAGATGGGACGCAGGGGGAACGAGCGGGGGCGGGGAAGAATCAGCCCAGAGAGAAAGACAACAGAAATAGGGGAAGCCTGGTCATTGAGTGGCCCCAAAATGGAAAGCTCAATATTTTACTGCCAGGGAAACGACCTGTTTCCCTGGCAGCCGGCTCCACAGCCCGGCCATGGGTGTTTCAGTGACAGCACGGCTCCTGCAGGGTCCTGACAGGCCCCGGGAATGCCCTTCTCCTCCCGCAGAGAGCCCAGCCTCGGGTGATAGGTGCAGCACGTTGGGAGGCGGAGGGTGCTGGGTGGCCTGCAACTTCATGGTGAAGACCACATGTGGGGACCTATTTGTTGTATTTGCTGTGGGATCTTGAGCAAGTCCTTGCCCTGTCTGGGACCTGGTTTGCCTGTCTATAGGATGAAGGGCAGGATCCGCAGAATGCACCCCTGGGGGGCATTGGCAAAAGGTCATCTGGTGTACACGAAGGTTGAGACACTTGGCGATCAGGGCGAGGGGTCCCCAGCCACAGCAGGTAAAGATGCTCTAATACTCTGAGGGTGGGGGAATGAGACACACCCCAGGAGGAAGCCCTGCGAGAGCAGTAGACTACAGAAGCCGGTCCTCTGGGACCAGCGGGACCTGGGTTCAAGAAAGAGTCAACTCTGCTGTGACTGCCTAAATGTCCAGCCTCTGTGAGCCTCAGTCTCCTCAGCTGTAGAAATGGAGGCTGTGACTATAGCTACTGTTCCTGTCCGGAGGACTAGGTGCTGTAGATTCTGCCAAGCCCTCCACGAACCCAGCAGGAATTAGGAACAGCTCTCCACGGAAGCTCTGCTCTTGTTTATTCAGGGACTTCTCCAGCCTACAGCGACTGTGTTTATTCATATAATTGGTATTTTCGTTAGGGCAATTTTACAGTGGTCCCCTGCGCCTTCTAAAGGGCCACCCGGCTGTTCACAGGGCCTGCCCTGCGCTCTGAGCCCGGTGGCGGTGGGCGGGGCGGGGGAGGGATTGGTTCAGGGACTTCGCAGAGGCCCTCAGGACCTCCTCTATCTGCCTATCACCAAACACCCCTGCAACTGTGCTCCAGGCCTTCCCTGGAGGGGGGGCGGGGGCTGGACCCCCTGACCCCACCAGTGTCTCCCGCCCTAGGGGGTGACGGACACCCAGCCTGCCGCCCCTCAGGTGGACCTGAGGCTGGGGCGCCACATGGGCCACTCAACTGGGTGACGACACCACCCTTGACTGTCTCAGAGATAATTAAGGCATAGCCCCCGACCTTGGAGAGGACTGTAGGGAGGAGGGTGCCGGGAGGGTGGGAGGTACCATGCACGTGTTCACGCAGTCCCCACGGTGCCAGTGTCGAGAGGACAGGGGTAGAGGGGGTGGGACTCCGGCTGGGCGTGGGGGAGGGGCGCGGGCCTCAGGTGGCGCCTGCGCATTGCTCTTCGGAAAGCCGCGACCAGGCTGTGTTGGCTGTGGGGGACCCGGGCAGCTGCAGTGCCCAGGAGGCTCTGGCCGAGGTGGGAGCTGGCAGAAAGCCACCCTCTTCCTTCCCGGGAATTCCAAGGTCCCGGTGGGTACCAGGTTCAGGGGGTCAAAGAAAGCCGGTGTATAGGCTCTGCCCACCTGTCATACCCAGACTCACACCCGCGTGGAAGTGGCAGGGTCAGCGGGAATAAAGGTCCAAGTGCAGGGCCACCAAGCTCAAGGAGGGGGTAGAGACGCTTGCGCAGAGTCCCTTCTTGCTCGCTGCTCGCCTTCCAGAGCCAGCTGGGCACGTGCCCATCATGCCAGGCCACTGAGGTGACCAGGGCTTCAGGCCCCGGCTGCAGCTGCCACCACTGGAAACATGTTCTGTGGGCACGCGGGAGACACGGTCCTTAACGAGTGGATGAGACCCCAGCATGGCATGGGCTTTGGAGCCTGTGGTGAGTGGGGTGGGCGCGAGGGCGTCTGCCAGGGCAGTGTTAACAATACAGACGGGAAGAGTAACCTGCAGACGGCACCCTAGTTTCCACGGTGCCTCAACATCCACCACCTGCAACCCAGCCCCAAAGAGGTCTGAGAAAAAGCTCATCCTTGCCCTGCGATGCTTTACACTTTGCTGGGGGTTCCTGGGAGAAGAGGGAAGGTGCCTGATGGCCAAGCGCATAACCGTGCGTGCGCATGCGCACTTGTGTGTCTGTGTGACCATGCTTGCTGTCGGCCCTCGGCCCCCAGCAGAGTGCCCCGCATACAGAAGGCGTCCACTGAAGGAACGAGTGCTTGCGTGTATGCTATGTGTGTGTGTGGGGGGGGGAGATTGCCACTAAGTTACAGGTTAATTTTGGAAAAAAGATCAAGAAGCTGACTTTCAGGTCAGCAGAAGGGGACCAGTTCCTTAGGGAAGATAGTTCTTAAGAAATTGGCCATTGCCAAAAACTAGGAAAACATACCCAGAGCTCCTGAGTTTGAAGTCAGTGGCTCTGGTTGAAGACTAAATTAAGACATCTTTACAGAGAACAATTTGGCAACTGCTATCAAAAGCCTTTAAAATTTAGAGAATTTGTAGAACCATTCATATTCAGTTTTTCAACAAATACTTGTAAAGCTTCTACTATGTGCCAGTCATGGTCGGTGCTACCATGTACAAAGTGGTGATCAAAACAGACATAATCCTTGGGGGCCTGGGTGGCTCAATCGGTTAAGCAGCTGCCTTCAGCTCAGGTCATGATCCCAGGGTCCTGGGATGGAGCCCCACGTCAGGGTCCCTGCTCAGTGGGGAGTCTCCTTCTTCCTCTGCCTCTGCCCCTCCCCCCATTCCTGCTCTCTCTCACTTGCTCTCTCTCAAATAAATAAATAAAACCTTAAAAAGAAAAAAAAACAGTTATATAATCCTTGCCCTCAGGGAACTTACTTTTTAGGGGGGAAGATACAAATTAATACAATTATCACATCAAATATAATTACAAACTGCAGCAAATGGTTTGAAGGAAAAGTATAGGGTGCTACAAGACAGGGTAACAGCAAGGTGCACCCTAATTAGGTGGGAGTGGTGAGGACAGGCTTGTCTCAGGGAGAAATATTTTTTTTTAATAATGGGACTGTTGCCCATCTTTCTTTTTTTTTTTTTTAAGATTTTATTTATTTATTTGACAGAGAGAGTGAGCACAGGCAGAGAGAGTGGCAGGCAGAGGCAGAGGGAGAAGCAGGCTCCCTGCTAAGCAAGGAACCCGATGTGGGACTTGATCCCAGGACGCTGGGATCATGACCTGAGCCGAAGGCAGCTGCTTAACCAACTGAGCCACCCAGGCATCCCTCAGGGAGAAATATTTAATACAGGTACAAACAGTGACCTGAAGGATGAATCAAAGTCAGGTGATGAATGGGGGTGGGGAAAGGATGCGTATTTGAGATCACATATAGTGTGTCCAAAGGCCCTGAGGCAGAGAACAGAGATTGTTTTGCTTGAGGAGTTGAGTGAAGGCCGGTGTGGCCAGAATACAGAGAGGGACAGAAAGAGGAGATGGGGCCAGATCATATAGGGTCTTGTAGGCCACGTTACCGAGTTTCAATTTTACCCTAAGGGTAGTGGATAGTCATTGGAAGGCTCTAAACAGAGAAGCGATGACATGATCCACTTGGAGGGGAGAATGAGTCGGAGGGGCTGAAAAGTGGAAGAGGGCAGATGAATCGGGAGACCTCAGCAGCCAGGAAGGGAGATGTTGATGTCGGTGACCAACAGGATCCCAGGGATGATGTGGAAAAGAAGGTGACTTGAGGATGTGGTGTTTGGGTACAGATTGGATGTGCATGAGAGGGAACAGTCCAGGTGATGCTAAAGAACTACACGGCAGGCAGGAAAGGGAGGGAGGGAAGACGTGGCCAGGGAGTGGGCCATTTCAGTGAGTGGTCCTGGAAAAGGGGTGAGTCCTTGGGGCGGCTGGGGTGGGTGGGAGAGAAAGCAATGAGAAAGTCAAGGATTTGAGAAGCCAGAGGGGCGACCGGTCATCCACACGGCTGTAGAAACCCCCAAAATCAACTGTAACGACAAGAAGTGGGGAAAAACCAAAATTGTCCAACTATTCGGGGTGCTTGGGTAAATGAGGGTTTATCCACTGGGCAGCGGATCTGACAACCGCTAAAAATATGGGTCGTACCTCAGGGCAGTGTGGAAAGGTTCCTGATAAATGGTTGAGTGGGAGAGAACATTCCAAACATCAAGAATGGCTGACTCCTTTGGGCTAAAAAGGCTTACTAACAAACTTTATCAACTTCTTTAACATTTAATTGAACAAAGAGCAGAAAAGTGCACCAGCCTCAAGCAGAAAGTTCTGTGGGTCTCAATGTGTGGCCAGCACCCAGATCGATCGATAGAGACGCCCTCGGTATGCCCCTCGCCACCCCCTACAAACTTCCGCCAATGTAGCCACAGTCTGGACCATAATTGGTTTTGCCTTCAATGTTATTTGATTTGTCATTTAAAATTTTTAAAGAATGTATGCAAATGTGACATAATTATTTCTTCCTTGTAGACAGAGGGGAATTTGACCAAGGGTCTCTCAGAACTACCAAAAAAAAAAAAAGTGGTTAAAACTATGTGTTTTAAAGCAAAGGAAAGTGGGAAACAGCAGGGTTTGATTCATTCTCTTTTCTGGAGTTTCCACAGGAGCTTGTACTATTTTCGTAGGAAAGAAACCACTAAGTGGGAAACAGCGGGGTTTGATTCCCTTCTCCGGAGTCTCTGCTATGAGCATGTACTATTTTTGTAGGAAAGAAACCACTAGGTTAAAAAAAATCAGAGCACTGACTTTCCATGAGCCCGGCTCTGTCGGGAGGCTCCCCGTGCTGTCTGTGGATCTCAGCAGAATCGAGTGACCCAATCGCTGTCTGGGGCTTGGTGCTGACCCCAGCGTGCGGGGTGGGGGCCTAGGAGGGGACCTCTGGTGTCCCTCCCAACCAGCCTCCCCAGTCAGCCTCACCCCAGCTCCATGAGCATCTCAGGGGGGACCTCACACCTGTCCCTCCTTCTCTCTCACAGGTGGAAAAACTTGTGAAATACCTGGATCCCAACGACCTGGGGAGAATCAACTTCAAGGACTTTTGCCGAGGGGTGTTCGCCATGAAAGGTGAGAGCTTCATGGGAAGGAGTCTCTCAGTATCCCGTCCAGCTGCAGAGGCTGGCCTGACTGGGGTTTCAGCTGGGGCTCCTCCCAGCAGCTGCCGCAGCCATGCAGGGGCCATGGGAGGGTCTCTGAACCAGTGGGACGGTCACTTCCACCCATCTCATTGTCTGTCCCACTGAGAAAGGCTCCCGATTGCTTTCCTTCTACTTGCACCCTCCTCCAGGCCACCTCCCTCCAGGATGACCAAATGGTGGGCAGAGGCAGACACCCATCTTCTTCCTTCTCTTCTTTTCTCTTTGTTTCCTCCCCTCTCTTCCCCAGGCCTCCCCAGTATATTGAAGGGGCAATATACTGTCCCTCTCTTTTCCCCAGTTCAGAGGCAGTTGTGAGAGAACCCCAGGCATCAGAGGCCACTGATGGCCACTCTTACCACTAATCTGCTTGTCTGGAGAAAGTAGCTGAGGTCGCCAGCCAGGTGGGCTGGCTCTGAAGAGGACACAGCCCAGTGACGCTTTCCTGCCACCTGGGAAGGAAGCCATGTTTTCCGGTCAGAATGAGCCGTTCTCTGTGGGAAGCTAGGGTTCTTGGAGGGTGGGAAGGAGACAGGAATGACTTCCTTGAAAGTGGGGTATGATGGGAAGGGAGCTGAGAGGTTGGGAGGGACTGCACACGGCCCCCTTAAGGCCTTCCGAATGGAACTGGCTGGAGGACCACCACCAACCGCACCAGTGTGTGTCTACACCGGTCGCTTTGCAGGTTTGACCACCTTTGTCCAAAAAGATACGGGGGCATTTGCTCAGGAACAGTGGAGGGACGCCACCTGTGTAACCGAGTCAACAGGGGGTAGTGCCATCCTGAGGGTGACCCTTTCCTAGATGTCCTGGAGTTGGCAGGGCCGTTGAGGACCCCAGGCTCAGAGGAATGTGTGCCTTTGGCATCTCCCTGAACCAGACAGGGAGTATTGCCTTATAGCCCTTCCTCCAGGAAGGCCTCCTTGATTCTCTTTGCACCTGACCTGCCTTCTGCATTTGGGACTCTCTCTTTCATGTGTTCTCTGTTGGGGTTAGTCCCCGTGGGAGAATGCCTGGAGGGAGGGACCTGTCTCCGTCACCCCCATGGAGTCCTGGCCCAGCTCCTCCATGGCCCAGTGCTCCATCTCTGCCTTGGAAGGATCAGCCGGTCTGTTGGAGGCTTGGGCCCTGTGCCTCCCCCACAGCCCTTCTTACCCAAGGCCCAGGAACCAGAAGCAGAGTTGCTGAGGGCCTGAGCCTGCGCTGTCTGTCTGTGCACAGGGTGTGAGGAGCTGCTGAAGGATGTGTTGTCCGTGGAGAGTGCGGGATCGCTGCCCTGCACGCCGGAGATCCCAGACTGTGTGGAGCAGGTAAGAGGGTGGATGCCCAGCGCGGGGAAGGGATGGAGGAGCCTCTGGAGGGCCCGCCTTGCCCTTTCTGATCTTCCTGCCTTTGCTCTATCTTGTTGTGTCTCAAGGACTGTTTAAGTTCGAAGTCAAGAAGTAGCTTTTGGAACTTGAGCAATGAAGCCCCTTGGGGAGCCACAGCAAAGAGGGTAGGGACCAGGGGTCCTCCCAGAGCACCTTTACTCCCCACCTTCGGGTCTCAAGGGGAAACTGAGTCCCAAACAGGGAAAGTGACAGACTTGAGGTCAATGGCAGACAGGACAACAATTTTTCTCTTTTCTCCTGTGTTGCAACCCACAGAGCCAACCGACCCCTGAGTGGTTTTTCCCCCAAACAGTTTGCCAGTTCTCCAGCACCAGCCAGGGGCCTAGCAGTTCCTTCCGCTGAGTGCCAGAGTTAGGGCAGACCCCAGGCTCAAGGACGCGGCCCCACAGGACCACCCCCACGCAGGGGCAGCCACAGATGGGGGTCCCAGGCTCTCCGCACCTGCACCGGCTGAGCACAAATGTGGGGATTCTCACAAACCCCCTCAGGTTCCAGAATTCACTGGAACAACTCACAAAACTCAGGAGCACACGGTGTTTGTGATAATTAGTTGAATACAAAGGACACGCGACCCAGGAACAGCCAACTGGGAAAGACGCGAAGGGCAAAGCATAGGGGCTGGGGGTGCAGAGACCCCATGCCCTTCCCAGCCCCGCGGCCTTCCCAGCACACCAGCACGCTCACCACCTGGGAGCTCTCCAAACTTTGATAACCCCATATGCGGCCCCTCTTGCTTCCCGAGGTGGGGCTGTGGGCGAGCTGGACATTCCCACCTTCTAGTTACACGTGGGTCTTTCTGGTGACCAGACCCATCCTGAGGCTCTCTAGGGGACCCACCTGGGTCACCTCTTCAGTACGAACTCAGGTGTGTTGGGGAAGGGCTCCTCATGCGTGACAAAAGATACTCCCATCACTCGGGAAGTTTCAAGAACTTTAGGAACTCTGTGCCGGAAAGTGGGACAAACACCACAGTCCCCGGGGCTCTTTCTCCTTTCTCCTCACCTAATAGTTTGTTTACTATAAAACTTTGAATTCTTTTTCCAAACACACATGGCTACATCCTACAGACAGACACAGGTTAGGGTGATCGTGTTGACAGTCACCAAGGACCCTTCTGGGCAGGACACCATGGAGCTGGAGGAGGATTATCTAGGTTTCCCATCCAGGTCAAAAAACCTTTTCTCTGCCTCCCGTTGGTGTCTTATCTGGACCCTCCAAACCTAAGTATTTTCTGCAGCTGAAGGAGGTCCAGGAGCCCAGAGGTCACTTCGGCTGGGTGGTGGGGTCAGGGTTGGCACTGGATCAGCGGGAGTCCTCACAGAGGACCAGAATGCTGAGGGAGGCCAGCAAAATGGTGTTGGAGAAGCCAAGGCTCAAAGGCAGCAGAGGCCAGAGCCAGGCCCCGGTCGTGGGGACAGGACCTCCCACACAGAGGCCAGGCGCCTGGCCCCCAGAGAGGAGTGACGAGAGCTAGACTCCAGGCCTGCCTCAACAGGCCATTGGATGTGGGGTGAATATGCATTTGGGCCCAACTAATGGGACGGCGGCGAGGATCAAGGCAGAAGGCTCCCCATGTGGGGCAAACACTGAGCATCCCGTTTTTCAAGTGGGCCCTTGTGGACTGCTGAGCAGGAAGGCTGTGGGGTCACTCAGGGCTAGGTCCATACCCCACTGGGGCCACAGACTAGGTATGCAAACCAGACACACTGCAGTCAACTCCCCTGGGCCTCAGTTTCCTTAGCTGTAAAATGGGGCTGGCCATGCCTATCTGGGGGACCCGTGGAAATCAGTGAGAAAATACTAATTTTCTAATCAGCTAATACATGAGACCTCCCTTCCTCCCCGCGCTGTGTCGTAGTGGTTAGAACGAGAGTGTCGTGCTCATTCTACTTTACCCTTGGATACTGGCATTTCAAAAGTCTGTCAAAAGAAAGGGCTGCCCGGGAGGAGCTGGAGGGCAGAGTAGAGTGGGCCAGCCGCCGCCCCCCACCCCCACCGCCAGTGTTGCCAGAGCAGGTCCTGTTCCTGCAGACCCAGGCTGCTCTCTTGGCCCCCATGTGTGGCCCTCCATGCTTCTGGAGGAAACGGTAAAAAAGAGACCCAGAAGCCTTGGGCTCCAGAATGCTGCTTTGCTTTTAGCTCGATGCTGTTTTCCAGAATACAAAATCTGGAGGTTTGAGGAAGCAGGAAGATCATGTCAGTTGAACCTCAGCCCCCACCCCGCCGGTGCCCCTTGTTTTCTCTCTCTCAGGACCTTGCCTACATATGTGTCTTCATTTCCCTTTGTTGCAGCCCCTCTGGGGTGAGCTCTTCATGCCATTCACATAGGTTACTTTGAGGTGGTTCTGCTGACTGGAGCCTGGGAGGGGGCCACTGATCGCCGGATGCACTAGGCAGCCTTGTTCTGGGGCATTCCAACCAGGCAGCTCAGTGGACCTGGGCTCTGTTCCTTACTATGGGTTCCCTAGTGATGGGAGCTGGGGGGAGTAGGGGGTAGGGAGGAGGGCAGGTCAAAAGCCAGCCAGCTGGGCCTGTGGGCTCCTGCAGGACCCCAGGCCTCTGTGATGGCAATGAATCCCCTTTCGGGCTCAGCCTTCTGGAATGTGCAGCTCTGGGCTCCATTGGGCTCCATTGGGCTGACCACCCACAGCTCCTCAGGTTGGGGGAGCCAATGGGGCCAGCCTGGGCAGGTCTTAACCCGAAAGACTGGGTCCTCAGCACCCTGTGGTGTCCCATCTGTCCCCTAGGGGTCAGCTTGAGACTGACCAGAACCTGGATCACTCAGGCTTCCAAAGTGCTACAGGAGACAAAAATGCCAGGGGTGGTATGGGAACCCTGTGGGAAGGACACAAGGATGGGACAGCAGGAGCTCCCCCTCCTCTCCTCAGAGTGTAGGGGTCTGGATGGGGAGAAGGCGTAAGCAGGTGGAGAGCACCTCCCACCCAACGGGGCAGTGAAATGGAAGCAGAGCCCACAGGCACTGTGAGAGTCTGGGCCCTTGGTCATTCTCCCTCATGGGCTGATTAATAGGGAACCCCGTAAAATGAATGGGGCGCCAAGCTGCCTGCTCCTCCTATGAAACTGCCACATCAGTGAATGATGTCACCAGCCAGTCAGTCCCCAAGCGAGGAAGTCATTCTTGACACCCCCACAGCCAGCTAGCCTCGAGTCCCCTGAAGCCCACTCACCCCCTTGTCCTCCCACTGATGCCTACAGCTCTCCTCACTGCCCTCAGCCTTCTCTCCAGACCCTTAGCCCAGTGCCTCAGCATCTTCCTAAGGAGCTGCTCCATCTCTCCTTTCTGTGACCCCCTCATCACCAGTGGGATAAACTCAGCTCACACCTGCTTCTTCAGCCTCATCTCTCACCACCCCGAGATTGGTGACACCCAGCTGTTCCTCATTTTATGAAAAAGCCAAGTTCTCTCTTGCCTCCCAGACGTTGCACAAGTTTTGTCTTTCTCCTGGGATATCCTCCCATGCACTCTCCCTGGGCTAACTTATGCTCATCACTAAGACTCACACCTCCTCTAGGAAGCCTCCCCTGGTTCCCTCTGCCCCGGCCTGTCTCCCCTCTTCCCAGCCTGGAGGAGGACCTGCACTGAGCTTCCTTGAGGCCCTGGGCCTTAACTTCAGCATCCACAATGGTTCCAAGTCCCCTCCCCAGTGACACCGTTTTCAACCTGTGGTGGCAGGGCTCGCTTGAGCTGAACACATCGAACACATCCTTATTCATGGTGCATAGAGCATTTCTCTAAGTATTTCCAGGATTAGAAATCTGAAAATGCTGTGTCAAAGGGTATGCAGACATTTTTTTTAATAGATGTGTCCAAATTTTTCTTCTAAAAAGGTGATATCAATGTATCGCCCAACAGCATGTGGGTGTGCCGGTCACCAAGCCTTAGCTTTCTGCTTTGGGGAGTTACCAGTTCATAGTCTTTGCTCATTTTCCTTTAGGTGGTTTGTCTTTTCCTTATTGATTTATAAGACATTTATATATATTCTGAACATCAATCTTTATGTATTTTGCTTGTATTTTAGTCTTGTTTTTGGCATCTTTTATGGTATAGAATTTTATTTATTTATTTATTTATTTATTTATTTATTTATTTATTTTTAAGATTTTATTTTTATTTATTTGACAGACAGAGATCACAAGTAGGCAGAGAGGCAGGTGGGGTGGGGGCGGGGGGCGGGGGGAGGGAAGCAGGCTCCTTGCTGAGCAGAGAGCCCGATGTGGGACTAGATCCCAGGACCCTGGGATCATGACCTGAGCCGAAGGCAGCGGCTTAACCCACTGAGCCACCCAGGTGCCCTAGAATTTTAAAATTCTTAAGTAATCATTACCCATCCTTTCATGCCATTTTCATTTGATGCTTCTCTATCTCAAGGCTGTAAACATATCCCCCTGTATGTTTTCTTTTTTCCCAGTACTTTTAGACAAAACATGTTATGTTTAGCTCTTTGGTCCCCTATGGCATATTTTTGGTTTTGCTGAGGATGTATTCATCTGGTATTATTTTCCAAATGTTGCCAGCAGTTTAAGCCCCTCCTGTCAGATAATCCCACCTTCCCCACTCACTTGGGATTTCACCCCCTTCTCATATGCTAAATTTCCTTATAAACACGGTTTCTTTCTGGCCTCTGGTCTGTTCCATCCGTCTGTCTGTCTGTCTGTTTCTGAGCCGAAACCAGCCTCCGCTACCGCTCCTTGCTTCATAGTTCGATATCTGCTAGAGACAATCTTCTTCAGCCTTCTTCACTTAAAAACGATTTTTGTTATGCTTACACATTTTCTCTTCCAGAATACCTATTTTTTTTTAAATTTAAGATTTTACTTATTTATTTGTCAGAGAGAGAGAGAGAGAGATCACAAGCAGGCAGAGAGGCAGGCATAGGGAGAGGGAGAAGAGGCTCCCCGCTGAGCAGGGAGCCTGATGCGGGGCTCGATCCCAGGACCCTGGGATCTTGACCTGAGCCAAAGGCAGATGCTTAACCAGCTGAGCCACCCAGGCATGCCCAGAACACTCTTTTTTGTCAGAATCTGTTAAAAACCCTGCTAGAGATTTTGTTTGAAATGAAGGGAATTGGCTTCTTTATAATATGGAATTCTCTCTTCCAGGAACTTTAGTATATCTGTGTTTACTCTGGCTTTCTTTTGTGCCCTTCAGGAAAATATTATGATCTTCTCAAATAGGTTCTGCACCTTTCTTCATAGGTGACTATATTTTAGAGTCTACTGCTGTTGTTATTGCTGTAGACTCTTTGTGCCAGGACAGTTCCCCATTGGCTATGGCTAGTGTGTAGGACAGCTTTTGATTTTTGGTGTTGATCTTGTCATGGCAACCTTACTAAACCCCCTCATTAGTTTTCTTTTTTTAAAGATTTTTTTTATTTATTTGACAGACAGACATCACAAGTAGGCAGAGAGGCAGGCAGAGAGAGAGAGAGGGAAGCAGGCTCCCTGCTGAGCAGAGAGCCCAACGTGGGGCTCGATCCCAGGACCCTGAGATCATGACCTGAGCCGAAGGCAGAGGCTTTAACCCACTGAGCCACCCAGGCGCCCCTCACCCTCATTAGTTCTAATAGCTCACTTGCATACTCTTTCCCAACCTTACACTATCTAATGACATAGCTATATTACTTTTCTGCATAGGTTTAAATAGCTATGTAATATTTCAGCACATGAAGACAACCACATTTATCAGTTCCTTATTGTTGGGCATATATATTAACCTAATTTGGGGGATTAACAAAGGTAGTGTAATCATCATTCTGGTAGCTAAGTAGTTCCCCATAGGAGCAAACACTGCTTTAGAGCAAGTCTGAAGCTGGCAGACTACAGTTCCCATGGGCCAAATCTAGCAGGCTGTTTTTGTAAACAAGTTTTATTAGAATACATCCATCCCCGTTTGCTCACCTCTTGTCTGTGGTTCTTTCACATTACAATGGCAGAGTTCAGTGCTTGCCACAGAACTGTATGGCCCACAAGGCCTAAAATATTTACTACCTGCCCTCTCCTGAAAAAGTCTGCCAGCCTTTGGGATAAAATCTGGTAGGTGGAAACTATTTTCCTTAAAGATTTATTTATTTATTTGAGAGAGGGAGAGACATACTCGTGAGCACACAAGCCAGGGGAGGCACAGAAAGAGAAGGAGAGAGAATCGCCAGCAGACTTCCCGCTGCTGGAACCCAACACAGGGCTCGATCCCACAACCCCAAGATCATGACCTGAGCTGAAATCAAGAGTCAGAGACGTAAGAGACTGCGCCACCCAAGTGTCCCAGAGTGGAAACTATTTTATCAAAAGGGTGCTACTCTTAAAATTTCCAATACTATGTCTGAATTCCTTTCCAGAAGAGTTGTTTCCTTTACCCTCCCATCAGGATTGTGGCAGAGTCCAACTATCCCCTTGAAACAGGGTGTTAACTGTTTTCTCAAATCTTTCTAATTTGAGAGGCTAAAAAGATTAGGATTGCTCTTTTGAATTAAAATACACTTGAGGGGTGCCTGGGTGGCTCAGTGGGTTAAAGCCTCTGCCTTCGGCTCAGGTCATAATCCCAGAGTCCTGGGATCGAGCCCCATATTGGGCTCTCTGCTTAACAGAGAGCCTGCTTCCTCCTCTCTCTGCCTGCCTCTCTGCCTACTTGTGATCTCTGTCTGTCAAATAAATAAATAAAATCTTTAAAAAAAATAAAACAAAACAAAACTTGAACTTGGGTCACCTGGCTGGCTCAGTTGGTACAATGTGTGATTTTTGATCTCGGGTTTGTGAGTACAAGCCCCACATTGGGTGTAGAGATTACTTTTAAATGATAGCTAAATAAACAAACAAACAAATAAAATACAGTTGAACTTCTTCAGTTACATTTATTGGAGTTCTTTGTTCATTAATTGCCTGCCCACATTCTTCACTGTAATTTCTATGTATGCATTCATTTTCATTGATTTATAAAAACTAGAAATGTTACATTTTTGGACATACATTACAAATATTTTTTCAGCTTTTCATTTGTTTTTAACTTTGTTTATGACAACAAATTTGCAATTCTTTTATGGCTAACTCATCCGTCTTTTCCGTTATGGCTTTGGCTTCTTGTGTGATGCTTAGAAGGGCTTTCCTACCCAAGATTGTGGAACTATTCTATTTTTAAATATTTTATTTATCTATTTTATTTATTTATTTATTTGAGAGAGAGAGAGAGAGTGTGTGTGTGCACACACGTGAAGGTGGCAGGGGAGAGGGAGAGAGAAAATCTCAAGCGACTCTCTGCTCAGCATGGAGCCTGACTTGGGCTTGATCCCATGACCTTGAGATCATGATCTGAGCTGAAATCAAGAGTTGGATGCCTAACTGACTGAGCCACCCAGGGGCCCTGTTCTATTTTATTTTTACTTCATGTATTTGGTTTTTATATTTAAAATTTTGATCCATGGAATTAACTCTGATGTCTGGAGTGAGGTAGGGATCCAGCTTTCCTTGTTTCCTGTCAGCCCCTTACCCTCCCTCCCACACCCACCTCACCTCAGGGGAACCGGAAGCTTTTTGCAAGGTGATGCTGCAGCGGTCCCCTTGTGCAAAACAAAGGGGATTTACTGGGCCCCCAGACTGTAAGCCCAGGCCCAAGCTGGCCCTTCTGCTCATCCTTGGAAGGAGCTTTGCAAAGCCTCCGTCTTGCCAGGACAACTGTTAGGAATCTGCCCTGGGCTTCTCTCTAGACCCAGCTCCCGGAGAGCTTAAGGTCTAAAGGTCCACGGGTATCCTTGCTTAACTTCATCCATCCTGAAGCAAATGTTTCTAAAACCTCTTGTGACAATGGTACTTTTAAATTCTAAAAATATTTGTTCTGAGAAACAGCACTCTGATTCAGCTGTGCCGGTGCGGGTGTGGGTGGTGGCGTCATGCTGGTGCTGATGCGGTGAGGGGGGAAGGGGGTTCAACGGCTCGCTGGGGGTGTGTGTGTGATGTGATCCTTTTTTTTTTTTTTTTAAGATTTTCTTTATTTATTTGAGAGAGAAAACATGAGAGGGGAGAAGTCAGAGGGAGAAGCAGACTCCCTGCTGGACAGGGAGCCTGATGTAGGACTAGATCCCGTGACTACAGGATCATGACCAGAGTCGAAGGCAGCTGCTTAACCAACTGAGCCACCAAGACGCCCCTTGATGTGATCCTTTCAGCTTAATATGGTCACAGTGTTTTTTCTATGTTCCAATAGCCCCCTCCTCTTAAAGGAAAGACTAATTTGCTTATCCCAAGCCCACAGGTTCTGTAAGAATAAAAGATCCTTGAGTCATATCTTGTGGAAACACCTGAACTCTGGCTAGAGTAGAAGTGGCTGCGACAGAAGCTGAGGAGATGCTGAAGACCCTTTTGTTTGTCCCCTCACCCTGGTCTGCCCAGGACCGCCGGGCCCCTGCCTTCTGCCTGTAGCCATCCCTGCCCTAGGAAGGCTGGCCTGTGCCAGCCCGGAGCCCTGGCTTCCCAGGACGCTCCTGGGTTCTACCTCCTGCCTCACCCCGCCTCACAGCTCAAGTTCCCACTTCCCTTTAGAACCTGGACTCAACAGCACCTGAGCAAACACCGGAGAGAGGCCGCTTCCTTCCCCTCTTGAGAGGGCTTGTTTGGATTATTATCCTGGAGGAGATGAACCAGTTTTGCATTGGACTTTGTGACTCAGTTTCAGCATTATTTCTGTCATTGACACCTGTGGATCTCTCCCATTCTCCTTTGAAGCAGCTGTCCCAGCCTGCTGTTCCCTCATTGATGAGTTAAGTGGGTTTTTGACACAGGTAACTGTGGGAACACACACACACACACACACACACACACACACACACACACACGCATGCGCGTTTGCGCACGGACAGATGTTAGTTCTCAGAAGCAGTTGAGTCTAAGCCAGTGGTTCTCAACCCTGGCTGCTCCCTGGATTCATGGAGGGGGCTTTCCAAACATACTGATGCTGACCCCACCTCCCAGAGGTCCTGATTAAATCAGCCCAGGGAGGGCTCCACTCATTTATGCTTACAAGCTCCCCTAGTAATTCTAATGTGCACCCAAATTTGAATACTGAGTGTCCTAACTAGGAGTTCTCAAACTTTGCTGCAAATTATAATTTCCTAGAAGCTTTTGCGATTCTGGATGCACAAGCTGCCCCTTAGACCGGTCAACACAGAACCTCGAGGGTGTTGCCTTTTCAAAAGCTCCTCCTGTGATTCCGGGAACCCCTGATCCTATAACGTCTGGCTCCTGGTCTGCTCACACCCACATGTCCCTCCCCAAGGACAGAGTGCGGAGGTGGAGTTGGGGGGAAGAGTGTTTCGACTGTGACGGCGGACGATGGGGCAGCACGTGGGCTCAACAAATGCCTGCCACCCTTTCCCCACCTCTGGGGAGACTGGTTTGGGATTGCGGGGCCCTGCTCTGAGGTGTCTTGTCTGTCCTCCCCAGAACCAGGCTGCCTGGGTGCTCAGGCACGGGGAGGGAGCATTCTTGAAGTCCAGTGAGGCATGACTTTGCTTTTCCAGAGAGAGGCCCTGCCTGCAAGGGCCCTCGGGGGCCTCTGGGTCAGCGGGGCGGGGGGTGGGGGGGTCTGCCATGTGCCAGAGCCTAACTAGGAATCTCAGTAGAGACTTCCTCATCTGCCACCCCTCGGAGAAACCTGAGAGCTCATACTTCTGCCACCGAAGGTATGAGAACGGAGACTAGATTCCTTTAACAAGAGACCTAGGAAATTTACTTTTCCTCCAACTTCTTATCTCAAAAGTCTTCAACTTCAGGAAAGAAATTAAGAGTTGTGCCACTAAATCCCCATCTCTCTAGCTCCCTAGATCGGCCAGTTGTTACCATGTTGCGAACATTTGTGTTCTCTGCTCCTGGGTAACTGTATGTACTTTATTCATGTGTTGCTGGCCATTTGAAAGTTAGTTGCAAAAGCGCCTGGGTGGCGCATTTGGTTAAGCGTCTGCCTTCAACTCAGGTCATGATCTCAGAGTCCTGGGATCAAGTCCTGTGTCAGGCTCCCTGCTCAGTGGGGGGGGGGGGCCTGCTTCTCCCTTTGCTGCTCCCTCTGCTTGTGTTCCCTCTCTCTCTCTCTGCCAAATAAATAAAATCTTAAAAAAAAAAAAAAAGTTGCAGACATAGTTACATTTCATCCTCAAAAACTTGACTGTTCCTAGGAGCAAGAATGACCTTGATATAACCACAGAGCTGGTTTCCTCCCCTGTGGGAAATTTCACATGAATGTCATATGTTATCCAATATAAATTTCATATTCAAATTTTCCTGATGTTTTTGTAGCTTTTCTTTTTTGATCTCGTGTGTAATCCAGGATCACGCGTTACATATGGTTGTCCTGTCTCTTCGGTCTCTGTTAATCTAGAATAGTTTACCAGCCTTTCTTTTCTTCCCATCTAAGTACTAACTGGCCCCGACCCCACGTAGCTTCCGAGATCAGATGAAATCGGGCATGTTCAGGGTGGTATGGCCGTAAATAGCCTTATTTTGTGGGGAGGGTATCTTTAATGACATTGACGTTTTTGATGAAGTCAAGCCAGTTGTCCCAGAGAATGCACTTAATTTGCATTTGCCCGGATTGGTTATCCAGCCCTGTGGGGCAGTGAGATTTAAATCTTAATTAAAACTGGGTGGCGGGAGGAGAGTTCTACTGGGTGTCCGCTCCATATGCATTTAAAGTGCCTATCCTTGGTGCCTGCTCAACGGGCCTCAGTATTCCCAGTTGTAAAGCAGCCAGCCAGTGGGGTGTAGAGAAGATGGGGAAGCACTTTAGGGGCACAAGGGCCTGTCTGTGGGGCAGAGCCCCTTGGCATCCGTTCCCAGAATCGGGAGGCAGTAGCAGGCCTGGGTGCTGTGGGGTCGTGGCGGGGGCCTCATAGCCGTCTCCACAATACACCATGAACCTGGCCCTTGGATGCAGCATGAGGAGACAGGGGTCCTTGCTTGGTGCTGCCGGCCACATCTCCATCCTCTCTGGGTTGCTTTCCCCCACGGTGAGATGAGTCCCTCAGAGTAGGCATTGTTTTCTCCTGGAGAGCCAGGCTCAAGAGAAAATTATAAAATGGGGCTGATGAGAGAAACTCCTGGGTCCTTCCAAGGATTCTCTGAGCTAACGTGGGAAAGAGGTGTGAGCCCCTAGGACTGTGCATGGCATTTCCCAAGGCTCCCATGCCTGGGGGGTCTCAGCCATGCCCCAGGCCCCGGGGGGCATCTTCAGGGAAGACCTTGTCAAACCCCGAGCAGGCTCTGTATATCATCACATACATTTCCAGGATAAGAAGGAAGACTTCTGAAATAGTTTTACTTTGCAGGTTGCTTTTTTGAGTCCTGATCCTGTAACAGGCTCCTTCATGTCCACTTTCCTCTGCCGTGTGGCCGCTTTATGGAAGATATTACTATGATTGTTGTTTTATTCTCTGTAAAGATTGTATTTACTTATTTGAGAGAGAGAGCAAATGAGAAAGTGGAGGTGGGGGTGTCACAGGGGACTGGAGGAGTAGAGGGGAGGGAGAAGCAGGCTCCCTGCTGTCTTGGGGCTGGATCCCAGGATCCTGGGATAATGATCTGGGATGAAGGCAGATGCTTTAACGGACTGAGCCACTCAGATGCCCCTTATTGCTACTTTACTATGATATAATATAAGCAATGTCCATTTTAATAATAAAACTGGTCTTGACTGAGGACAGAGAGAAGCAGGGAAATTTGGGGCCAGGGAGGGGCTTCGTGGGATAAGGTGATTTTGCCTCTTCTGGCGCCAAGGAGGCTTGGTTCAAGCCCCCTTTGTCTGGGGGCTGCCCTAACTTGCAAGGACCCCTTTTGGTCAGATACTCCAGGCACTGCTAATCGTCACTCAGGATTCTCTGAACCCGGGACAAGCTCAGGTTTGAGTCAGTAGGGCTGAATGCGAACTCCACACGCCCACTTTGTGTGTCACTGGGCAAGTGGCTTCACTTCTCTGAGCCTTCTTCATTTCCATCTGTGTAACCTCGGGGAAGTGATGCCTCACTTCAGGGGTATGGCGAGAATGACTTGAAATAATGTTTCTAAAGGGTCCTGAAGAGAACAGGGCCCCCAGTAAATAGGAGGTTTTCTTTCTTTCTCTCCTTTTATTAAGATTTTACTTATCCATTTGAGAGAGGGAACAAGCATGAGTGGGGGGAGGAGCAGAAAGAGAGGGAGAAGCAGACACCCCGCTGAGCAGGGAGCCTGACACGGGACTCAATCCTAGAACCCTAAAAGCATGCTCTGAGCCAAAGGCAGACGCTTAATCGACTGAGCCACCCAGGCACCTATAGGTGATAGTTTTCTCAGTATGGCTCGGCTCTCTGAGGAGGAATCCTTGAGAACACAGGTGACACAGAGAATTTCCTTTCCTTCCCTTCTCTCTCCCAAAGCCACCACTTGCCTCCAGCTGCACCCACACACAGTGCCCTCTTGGGATGACAGATGGCGTGACCCTGCTCTGACAAAGGCCACATCTGTGCCCTGAGCCCTGGGCCCCAGGCCCTCTCGCCCACTCCAGGACAAGCCCCCACCCCTGCAGCACTAGGGCTGCGCCCCCTCCCAGATTGTTTCCACTTGCATGCAGCTGATGTAATATAATAATGCCCATGGATGGTGGGGCTGGGGGGGGCGGTTGGGCAGCGCCCCACCTGACTCTATGTTCCTTCCCTCAAAGCCCCTCTCTGCACCCACTTTCTCATCTCACTTTTTCTCCTGTCCCTCCCAGCCCTGTCTTGGCCCTTCCTTTCATGGTCACTAGGGACTTCTGTCTGGCCAAGTCCAACAGTCAGGTCTCATGCTGATTTTACTTTCTCAAGACCTATCCTTCCCTCCATTCCACTGGTTTCCCTCCTCCTCATCAGGCTGCTCCTCCTCACTGACCCTGGCTGGCTTTATGTCCCCATGGCTCCACAGAAGTGGGGGTGGGCCTCAGGTCTGAGTCCTCGGTCCTCTGCCCTAGCTCGTCTACATCCACACCGGGTCCTGGAGCTCTAAGTGCACTGTTACCCACGGACTTCCGACAGTGTCTCCCCATCAAGTTGGCCTTTGGATCCAGACTCCTGGATGTGGCCGTGTCTGACACTAAACCCTTTGTCTTCCCCGTCCTCTCCTGTCAGCGCTCGGAAAGGCTCCCCCAGCAGGAAGTGGCACTGCCGTCCACCTGGCTGCTCCAACCAAGAACTAGTTAATTTCTCACCGCCTGTCATCTTAGCATAAAATCCCAAATCCCAACGTTCCCTGTGGCCTACCAGCTTTCACCACTGCCCAGATCTCTGGCTTCGTCCCTCCCACACTTCCCATGATCCTTGCTGTTCCGGCCACACTGGCTGTTTTTGGTCCTCAAATGCCCTAAGCCGGTCTCTTTGCCTTGCTGTTCCTTCTACCCAGGATCTTCGACCCTCAAGTCTTGGTACAGCTGCCCTCCCATCCTGTAAGTTGCAGCAAAAACATCACCTCCTCAGAGAAACCTTTCCTGACTGGTCATCTCAGGGAGGCCCCTCCATACCCCTATCCCCATCACTGTCCTAACATCCCATTCATTTCCTTCAGAGTGTGCACCACTATTTGCCACAGCCTTCATTGTGTGTGTCTTGTCTGTGTCCCCCGCCCCCGCCCCAGGCTGTGCCTTCAACTGGGGCTTAGATGGGAGTTGAAAGGGAGGTGACTGGTTGCTGTCTCTACTGCAAGTAGGAATCACTTGGGGGCTTCACAAAATGCAGCCTCTGACTCAGAAGGTCTGGGCTTGACCTGATTCTGCATTTCCTACCAGCAACCAGGTTGTTGGTGACACTGCTGGTCGGGGATCACACCAGTGGTGCCTTTGGTAACTCATGGGTCCTTCTCCTCTTATCCCCCAGCCTTCCCCTTAAATGCCCCAGGGATATGAGGAAAGAGCCTGAGGGTCCCTGCATTGCCTCCCTTCCCTTCCCTGTACCCTCAGCCAGCAGCCCTTTTTGCTAGCCAGCACTGTCACCTTTCACCTCTGCAGGCGCTGAGGCCCCCCGGCTTTCTGTCTCCACATTTCTGCTACAGTGACAGACAAGACAGGAGTCTCTGCCAGGAACCATGCTGTCGCTGGTTTCTGTCACGGTTCTGTTTTCTCTCTGCATCTTCTCTTTAAGGTAGATGCCTTGGGGATGCTGAGTCTGCCAGAGGTCCCCAGCCCGGGACAGGACAGCTGACCTGGCTAGAATTAAGGAGGCATTGTGGAGTGCTCTCTGAGCTCTGGTTTGGGGAACAGGCAGGTTGCGTCATATCCGATCAGTCCTGGAGGCCCATGTTAATTTAAACTTGGGGACAACATGGACTTTGGGGTCTGAGGTCCTGGATTTGAATCCTGACCCTGTCATTTCCACCTTCACTACTGGTAACTGGTATCTTCTTCATAGGCTTATTGTTAAAATGAGAAATGAGAATCCTTGGAGAATAATAGTTCAGTGTCTAGAAAATGCTAGAATCTCTGAACTCATAGTGCATGGATTATGAGTCATATATCATAGATTGAATACCTTTTGCCCCAGGATTGCTGAGAGGTCGCAGACAAGCAATGTCAACATCGCAGCCGTCCTTCACACCTGCATGCCATAACCAGGCTTCTACACTACTAGGCAATTCAGCCCTTGGGGCATCCCCAAGAATTGGGCCCACCCTGTGTCAGATCCTTGTGCTAAGGCAGGGAGGGCCTGCTGCCATTAAAACCATGCCTGCTGAGTCCAAGGGTAAATGCTCAAATACAGTATAGGAGAGACAAATCACCATTCCCATCCTTATCATTGCTGCATTCCATTTCCTGACCAGGACAAAGAAAATGACTGAAATTAATATGACCCATCATCAAGTGTGATTCTTGAGATGGAAAGGCTCTGTGGACTCTGTGGATGCATTGGGAGGCTCAGGCTAGTTGACAGTTCTCCCCAAGCCTCTTGGATGATCAGCACAGGACGGATAGGTAGGAGGAGCACTGAACAAGCTCCTGCTTTGTACACACTATCTGTATCTAGCTGGCCAGAGGGGGCCCCTTTGACTACAGGGCTTGGGAAGTTAAGCATCTTCTCAATTCTGAGGCTGTGACTTTACATCCAGAACCCGTTTCAGAGCAGCTGCCTTTACCAAACCTGGCCTGGTCTTCTGGGGCTGTGACAGAGTATTCTTGCTCTTCTCCAGAGAATTTATAATCCAGGCTGAAAGGATCCCTGGAGATGGGCGGGAAGGCTGACACCCAGGCCAGGCATGTAAGGACCTTTATCTGCTGCAGCAAACATCACCTGATGCCCAGCAGGTGACTGTCCCTCCCTCTGGGGAGTGATCTCCTGGCTCAGCTCAGTGATATGGGAGAAAGGCATCCTGAGGTCACACCAATCCCCATTCCTTTAGATGTTCCCTCCATGGTGTGGAGTTCCCAGTCAGAAAGCACTGTTGCATCTTACCTTCTTGGAAAAACCCCTTCACGGACAAAGAGTTTGTTTTTATTCCCTTGGCTCAGTGTAAGGCAACCCTAAGCAGGAGATTGCTTCAACTTCATTCCAGTTGGGTTAGGAACCTTCCCCGATATGCCATCTTCTTGTACCTTTAATCCAAAGCCTGTGTTTTAGGAATTTGCACCACTAAAAAGTCTGATGAAATTATTTTTCTTGTTTCATCATATAATAAGAGTTGTAATATGATTCCTGGCTTTCCCTTTTCTGTCTTGGTTGTTAGAAAGTTTAGAGCTCATGGTGAATCAGTTCCAGTTTAATAACTTACCTTCTTTTTCTGTATGGTTTATTTTTATTTGATTAGTTTGATTGGAATGTCTCATAAATAATTTCATAGGCATCAAAAAAAAAAGTTCAGATTTAGTAAAGAGTGCCTTTTCTGTCCTCCCCCATTGCTCCTTTGCAATGTATTCAATAAACTTCTATTTCTTTAAAAAAAAAAAAAAAA